>JAHBCN010010061.1:0-20000 GCA_019359885.1 Listronotus oregonensis | reverse complement strand
GACGAAAAAGTATTCATTATTGGCGACATTATAGTGTGGAAACAGTTTAGACCTCTATATGAATGTTTTCACTTATTTTCTCTGAACTAGTTTCATTCCGTTCATTTTTAACTACAACGCATTGTCAGTAAGTTCGAGTCCAGCCACCGTAATAAATAATTGTAATGTTTGAACAGATATTAAAAAATAGAATAAAGAGATAATTATAGATCTTGACATTCTTATTGCTGGAGAAAAGGGTTTAGTAGTGAAGCATTAAAAATAACGTCCGTGGTGGCACTACCGCGCTGTCTAAAAGGGCAGTTGTGAAATGCAACATTTGCATGTTTCAGTGCTTGGACAACGTTGACGGAACAACTGGGAAGAAATGGGTTAGACACCGAAAACCCGGCTCACGGTACTTATACTTAGTTTATATATGTATATATAATCCGTAGGATATAATATACATATACAATAATTCTTTCTGAGCTGTCATAAAGATAAAAAACAAAATGGTTGGTACGAGGGTTCTTAGGCAAAAGGTAAATAAACATCATACAACGATATTGCGCACTTTGAAAAAACACAAATATTATTCGTATAAATTCAAAAAACATCAAAAGTTGCAGGAAGGAGATAAAGATAGAAGAATGGCATGTTGTTTTGAAATGATGGAAAGAGCAAATAACGATAGGAATTTTTTAAGAAATATTTGTCTTTACCGATAAATGTACATTCACCCTCAATAATGAACCAAATGTTCAAAATTGCCGGTATTTGAGCCAAGAAAATGAACATCACTTTGTTTATACTTGGACACAATATCCCCAAAAAACAAATGTATCCGTGGCAATTATCGGACACCATATCATTGGACCCTTTTTTTATGGAATATCACCTGACAGCACAAACCTATTTGATCTGGTAAATGATCTGGTACCAAATGGATGGTTCCCCGCCCATAATGCTCGTATGGTTAGGGAGTACCTGGAAAATGCTTTTAACGGCAATATTATTGGTCCAAGGTCCCGGATATTGACCAGCCAGGACACCTGATCTTTCACCGAATGACCTTTTTCTGTGGGGTCACTTAAAAAGTGTCACTTATAAAAGTATAAAATTTGAGAATCTTAACTAGCTACAAAACGCTATTTCGTTAGAATGTAATAAAATTTCGCAGTATCAACTTAGCAAAGTTAGAGATGAATTTTATGATCGGTTGGGATATTGTTTAGCTGTTAATGGGGGGTTGTTTGAACATTTGAATAATTAATGTTTTTATGTAATTCTCTATTATTTTTAAAAAAGTTATTGTATTTTATTTCTTTTTCCACACCTAGTAAAATATTAAGAGTTCAGTTTTCTCTTTTTTCGGATGTATTTTCGGTCCTTTAGGTTAAACATTTACATCCATTTCGCACTCTTGATCAGCAGAATAGATGGTCTGTTAATATACAGTGTGTCCCAAATTGGTGGGTAATGTATGGGGATCTTGGAAACCACGATAGATAGAAAAATGGTTAAATGGGGAAAGTTTTGGACAATTATGTTAATAAGCTAATTCCGTTTACTACATGGTTTTACCTATTCAGGTTTTTGAGAAATTTTGAAAAAACCTGGAACATGCATTTTCGAAAATCGGCCATATTTTTTATAAGTGGAAATTTTTCAAATCTGTAAAAACTTTCAAAGCAACTTTTTTGTAGAATATGACCGAGTAAGTCATTTTATTTTCTACGTTTCAAGCCAGAATCATCATCAACTTTATTTCTAATGGTGCTTTATTCTGATTTAACAATTTGTATAACATGTTATAATTTAGGAAGTTCATAACCTCATTTATTTCAAAAACAAATATTTCAGTTGGCCTTGATTCCGGCGAACGTCATTTTTTTGTAAACAATAAAATATTAATAATTAGCAAAATAGATGTTTAACAGGAGATGGCGTGATATGGGTTTCATGAACATAGCTATTACGTTAATACCGTGTTACAAATAAAAAACTACACATAACAAGTTAATTGAAACAATATTCCTACTTAAATGAAGATGTAAATAACGACCTAAAAATTCAAAATGCTGTCCATATTTCAACATATTAACGATATTTTAAAATAGCCCTTAATCCACCATAAAGGGTTGACTGGGTATGTGAATTCTATAACATCCCTGGCTGAGGATGTTGGATTTTTAAAATGTTGTTATATACTTCTGCTAAATGATTTCTTTCAACGCATTTAAGTCAAAGTTTTTAAAACTTCCGAATTTAAGCAAATTTGTAACCAGCTTTTGAAAATGTGTTAGTTTATGATGCTGTGTGTCAGAACAGTCGAAATACGTTTGTTGAAAATAACGTTGCAAAATATTAAGTTTTCTTTTAAATAATTAACCATTTTACAAAGTTGAAAAAATTTAATAACGTACCTGAGCTAACTTAATAATAACGCTAGATGACATTCGCCGGAATCAAGGCCAACTGAGAAAATATTTGTTTTAGTGGATGAGGTTATAAACTCCTAAACTATAACATGTTATATATTGTTGAAAATAGAAATATAAATCACTATTTGAAAAATCCAATTTTATGCTCATATGAAAAAGTAATGTTGATGATGATTCATCAAATTTACTTTTTTTGTAACACGGTATTAACGTTCTAGCCATGTTCGCCAACCCATTTCTGTAAAATATCTGTTCAGCTTATCTATTTTGCTAATTACTAATATATTGCTTACAAAAAAATTACGTTCGCCGGAATCAAGGCCAACTGAGAAAAATATTTGTTTTTTGAAGTAAATGAGGTGATAAACTATTAAATTATAACATGTTCTACATTGTTGAAATCAGAATAAAAAAAGCACTATTTTATTGCGTAAAATCCAATATGGCGTCCATATGAAAATAAAGTTGATGATGATTCTAAAAACCCGAAACGTAGAAAATAAAAAATTGACTACTCATTGGTATTCTATAAAAAAGTTGCTTTAAAGAAGTTTTTACAGATTTAAAAATTTTCTACTTATAAAAAAAAATATGGCCGATTTTTTGAAAATGCATGTTTCAGGTCCTTTCAAAATTTCAAAAACCTGAATAGATAAAAAACCATGTAGTAAACCGGATTAGCTACTACCATAATTGTCCAAAACTTTCCCATTTAACCGATTTTCTATCTATCGTGGTTTCCAAGCTCCCATACATTTCCCCACCAATTTGGGACACAGTGTATATATATATATTTATATATATATATATATATATATATATATATATATATATATATATATATATATATATATATATATATATATATATATATATATATATATATCAAATCTAATACAAGTTAGCGTAAAAGGTATCAAGCAAACGGAATAAGAAGATGAAGTATTGAAAGAATAGTTGACAATTAAAGTATCATCTTTATCATTACGAAATACCCTAAGAACTGTATGAAATGGACTTCTATCGACAAATCAATTTTGGCTATGGATAGAATAGAAGAAGATGAAAGTTTTTTTGATTTTGTTTTATTTTTCGTCAAATTAATATTTCACAATATTGGGCAAGTAAACAGGCATACCTTTCATTGCTATAGTGACAAAAATCTACAACTATTTCGCACTCTTGATCAACAGAATAGAGGGTCTGTTAATATGTGTGCAGGAATTTTTAGAACAAGTCTTGTAGGTCTCTACTTGTTTAGTGGTCGAATTAAATGGCAAAATTTTTCCTCGATTAATACGTTATAAAATAAATTTAAAAAAAATGTTTTATAGTTGAACAAACCAGAATTATGGATTAGATTTAGAGCAAAATTTATTTTTCACTGTTATTTATAGATATAATTTTAAAAGTTCAATGCTTTGACTAATTGCGTTAACTTCCCCGCCACTGTAGAAAATTAAACGCATTGTGTTGAAGACGACATATTTTACACAATTTGTATTTTAGTTAAAACAATAAAATTACCAAGACTGTTGCGTGAGCAAATCTTTTAAAACATATTTTCATAAATTAATATAGACACGCAAAGTTTTGCGCGGCATGGGGCAAAGTATCGGTTTTAATTTCGTTTTAGTAGTGAATTAATTACTTTGCTCTTCAGTAGCTAAAAATATAAATAAACTTCAAGTGGATGATGCTAAGATTTCAAAACTCCTTAATACTTGATTGGGGTGGAAGCTTATTAAATTTTAAATAAGAAGGTAAGTACACTAAAACTTAGCTGCTTTAAGGAGTTACCAAGGAAGTTTAAAGGTGTATGGAAGCCCAATGCTATGGCCCATTCGATCAAAAAATTTCCAGCCCAGTATGAAAATAACTGTCAGAGTTGGCCCCGCCGATTCTGCAATAACAAAATTTCATTATGAGCTAATTTAATGTGTCTTCCTACTTCTACACGTACCGATAACCGTGTGAAGTTAGCCAACACATTATAATTTTATGGAGAGCCGAGTACCGTTTTTGATGATTGATAAAACCTTCTTATTTTAGTGATTAGTGTTTATTAAATTGTGACGATAATTTTGTGTTTATTGTTTGTTACTTATAATATCGTAACAAAATGACTAGAGGTTGTATGGTTTTGTCTTGCAACTAAAATATACCGTCTTTTAACTTTAGTAAGTATTTTAATATTTAAATTAGGTGCTTCTTATAAGACGTAACGTTAGGTAACCGAATAAATAATAATATATCAATTATGAATAATAGAAAATAAAATTTCATAGGAAATATTATAGAAAAGTAGCAATTCTAACCATCTTAGATGATTTCCTACAATGTTTATGTATTTTTGTGATTATTAAAAAGAAATAAGGTTTACATTTAGGTACTTTTATTTCATTTCATAATTTAGTACACTCTTTTAAAGGATCAAAATTATTAGTTAATGGGCAGACCAGGCAAATTTTAATATATACAGGTCCCTCTAATTGAATGAAAGGAAGTATTAATTTGGTACGTTAGAGTTGATTACAAATCTAAACAAAAAAAGGCAATGTTTGTTTTCGAATTCACTCAAAATTGAAAATCAAACTAACTTTATTACATCTTATTAATTCTTCTCTTTGCACAAATTTGATTTAATTGGCACACACATTTACAAACACACTTTTTTAAAACTTTTTTTTTATGTTTATTTTACACCTTTTTTTACACTTTTATTTTTTAAGCAAATATGGTTGCCGCCTTGAACTAAAAAGTTCGCAATTTAATGGAAAAAAAGATGTAAAATAAAGGAAAAATGGGTTGTTTTAAAAGGTGTTTATAAAATATCGTGTGCCACTTCTAAAATCAAGAATTGTGAACAAAAAGAAGGGAGAATATATGAAATTAATGTTATTTAATTTTTCAAATTGATGATGAAGATCTCGGAAACGAAACGTGCTGCCGTAGAAAAGATATTTTTTAGATTTGTAATCAGCGCCCCAAAAACCTCTTAAACAAAATTTTGATCAAAACCAAAGAGGCAACTTTCGAGACAATACTATTTGCTTAAAAATAAATTAGATTTTTGGTTTCTTAATCTTGCATTATCAACTTTAAGCTCGATATACTGTACACACATAATATTAAACGGATACTGTTACAATGGATACTCTGGTACCAAAGGTTACTAAACATTTTTAACCACTTCTATTCTGTCTCATGAATGTTTGTTATTAGTGAAAAGTATATGCCTAAAAGCAGTTATAAAAATTCTCTTCACTTTTATTACAACCAGAATCTAGGATTAGATTAAACCTATTTACACTATCTGTCTTTCTTTTTATCACAAAAATTGCGATAAGTACATAATACTATCATACAATGTTTGAAATTTAATTTAAAAAATCGTGTTATTTATTTACAAAAAATTTTTGGTAAAAATACAAAAACTTCCAAAAATATCAAAATGGACCATTTAAATAGAAGGTAAAGTGGCACCATCTATTCTTTCCATATTAATGTATTATTATAAAATCTAATATTACACAATAATTTTAAATATCCTATATAGTATCCTTTAATAACCAAATAATTTTGTGCAAAAAATAAAAAAAAAAAACAGTGAATGTTGGAATTTGACAGATGATGCCAATTTATAGATAGTAACAAAGAATTATGGAAATCCGGCCCTGACCTACTATTCATTGCGCAAATTCCGCGGGGCCAACCTCCCTATTCCCGCTGCCCTTAAGATATTATTTTTAGTGTTGTGCTATTGTGTTCTTTAAAAATGCCTTTGTTGCTTGAGGATTAAACTCTACATAAGCAAAAACGTTGATGACATTTTCCCCAGTTCTACGGCGTCTGCGGTGTAAGGGGCGAAGAACACTTCCGTGGTACGAAAGCGATTTCATAAACAAGTGAATATCTTAAAGCTGCCGCCGTACCGGCCTCTAGATATTCCATATATATATGTCTGTTTTGCCACATTTTACTTTAAGATAATCCTTAAAGAGCATAATAATATTATTTAATCGTTTTCAAGCAATAAAAACGCATCTTTTTAAAAACACAATAGCACAACACTAAAAATTATATTTTGAAATAGAAATTGTTGGATTTTGACATTTTAGCATCCTTTATTTTCAAAGCTAACTTGATAAGGACCACGCTCGATGTGATTATTACAGTTATAGGTTTTGGTAATTATCTAATGTTGTATAATATCGTTAAATGGGTTTAGATTAGTAAAATTACGTAAATAATAGGTTTTTTAAAAATGTATAAATTTAATTTTACCTAAAAATAGTGAAAATATCAAACTTTAAATGCGTTACGTCTCTATGCAGTATTTATATTTTGCAATATATTCGGTTTGAAAAGAGATATTAAATTGCGGTTTTCGCCGTTTTGTTAGGATTTTATTTCTATCTAAATATAAAAAGGTATTGTTAAATTTTTCAAAAAAAATTCGTAAAATAGGTTGTTTACCTTGACGCCCTCGCTAAGCGGCGTTTGTGAGATGAGTGTAGCAATAGTTTATACACTTTAAAATAATGCTTAAAATATTTTTCTAAAGGAGACCAAGTTCACTAAATTCAGTTAAAGCAATCCGGAGTTATTTTCTAAATTAAACTTTTACCTTCCCCCCCACCACTTCCCACCTGAACTAATAAAATATGGCCCAGCTTCTTTTAGATAACATTGCAAAATAGTACCATTTATTATACACTTTATTTATATTTTTTGAGAAATGTATTTTTGTTTTGACGTTACCCTTCTTTACGTCCCAGGCCATCCCAGACTTGAAAATAATTTCCAGCAATTTCTCTTGGTCACTTTTATCTAAATTTTTTTTCCCGAAAGTTATACTTTTAGTAGTTTCTGAGATATAGCTGACTACCTCTCTTAGTGGAACACCCGGTACATTTTTTGGACATGAACTGTACCAATCGCGTCACCGCTTGAAACTAATTTTAAAATTTAGTTTTAAGTAAATAAAAAAATAATGGTAAACAAGTCCCCCGTTAAATCTGGTGCTAACCTCGATGGAACGACACTTTTTAATTTTTTTTGTTGCGTTACTGTACCCATCGAGTAACCGCTTTAGACTATAATTAAATTAAAGTTTAAATATTTCTTATTAAATAATACATTAGTGCCACTTCTGTTCTAGTGACAAATGCCTGGCACGATACTTTATATTTCTTTAAGCCCCATGCTACCGAGGGAGAGATTTAACATTAGAAAAAGATGCATGGAGACGCTGTCCAAACTTGATGCGAACATTGGGCGTCTCAGTTATTGAACTAGTTCTGGTGCAGTGCACACGTGTACTGTTAAAGCATTTCAAAAATTTTTGGAGTATATTTATTAATTATTGTTAAAAAAAGTAAAAAGTGCTTCGAAACGATAACAATGAAGGTGTGTTTTTTGTGTGGTCGTGCTAACAATTTGCAGAAAGACTTCGGGATGATGCTCATTTTGAAAAAGCTAAACGAATGCACGTGTTTCGTAAGCAAAAAAAAGCATAAGTAAGTATCACAATATTAATTTTCCTGCAACGGTAAATGATGCTGATATCATCCTGAATTGCGCTATTATGAAAATAAAGGCGGCCATGATGATAATCATGACAGTGACGATGATCATGACAGTAGTGACGATGATCATGACGATAACGATGATGATGATTATGATGATATTTAATGATAATTTCATACTTGATACTTTTACTAGCGTAGCAAGCAATGATTATTTTTTAAATTATGTTTAATCTGGAAAGAACTACTACAACATATTTATAAATTGGAATTATTTGTTGATAACATTTGCAACAAAAGAACAAAGCTATTAGCATATTGTAAATTAATTGCAGAACCTGTAATTTCATTTAGCGGGTGGCTTATGGAAGCGTTTATTGTACGGTTGATGACAGTTGACTTAGGTCAGAGGGGAGTTGTTCATGGTCAAGATTTTATTCGACATATCCTTCTGATTTGTGGGATTCATCAATGTAGCTCTCAGCTACAGCCGTTGGATTTCCAGCCCCGTCAGCTTGACATTGGTAATTCCTTCTCCAGAATCCGCTAACATAGTCGCAGAGGACGAAAACTATAAGTATCCAGTGTACTTTCTGGATTTTTTAATTTCGTATGCAGCAATTTCTTGAAGGCATTTTAATTATTGAATTTATTCCACACATTGCGTACTGCATGCTTCTTGTTTATACTGGACAAAAACGTCTGTGTGGGGTATATGGTTTTCGCAAATTTGCATATTTACGGCAATTGCAGATAAAATCCGATATTTGTTTCATCGGACACTACTAAAGATTCTAAAAGTATGCTGTCAGGAATTTTCACCACTATAAAAATTTTCATTATCCTGTATGTCAATCATTATTTTTGTAAGTTCATCTCTCCTACAAGCACCGGCTAATCCAAAAAAGCAACTTTAGGGGGAAGGTAAATATTATCAGGTTCTTTTTTCATGAATCTTGAAACTTTTTCTTTACTGAAAGTTTTTGATTTTTCTGGCCGGTTTTTACGTTTGGTGTTTAAGTAGTGATGTTAGCTTGAAATATGAACTTAAATAAATTTTTTTTCACTGAGGACACATTTACATATACTTATCTAAAGTATTAGGTTTATATGTTTTTTGCAAATCCGCAAAATAGACCAAGAACACTTCTTCTTTAATACTTTTGTCCTCTCTGGAGCGCCGTTTTCGAAATAATAAAATGATTCTATATTTTTCACGAGATTTGCTGGTAATAAATTCAAATTTACGGTATTTGCTGCATCCAGATAAATTGGTGCTCACCGGAACTATTCTTTTTTTAAATAATTATTTTAGGATTTTATTTTATTAAAAAAGATACTATGCCCCTTTTCTTTAAAAAAATGCTTGTTTGTATTGAAATTCATTTGTGCAATTTTATTGTTTTGTTCATATGGAGAAGAAAAATCGGGACATGTGTTAAAATCACCAAGATTACATATTGTTGCTTGACTTGTCATAATCATTTATTATTATTATACAGGGTAATTAAAAATTTTTTTTTTTTGTGTTTTGGTTGAAATATTGAAAATTACGAAGAAAAACAAAAAGAGAATAAACAAAAACCTTGCAATGGTTTCATATTGCATGAAATAGCCTACAATTACAAAAAACAATAAATCTTGCTTACCTGTAAGAGTTTAGAGTAAGGCACGCTGCAAAGTAACTTGCGCACTCAAATGAGTGAACTTTTCCGCACGCTCGTAGGAAAAAAATTTCATTTAAATGTTGTTTCTCTGGACTTAATTAAAAATCACATGTTAGGTGTGTTTTCTTATTTAAAGATTTTATTATGCATCTTTATTTCCAACAATCAATAAGATGCTGATTAGGAATCTTAGGTAATAATTTGTGATGAGGAGACCGGTCTTGGGCGGTCTTGGGCTTGCAGCAAGACCAAGACCAAGACTCCTTTGCGCTTGCAAGACCAAGCAAGACCGGGGTATGCAAGACCAAGACCAAGACCAAGACCGAGGAGTGCAAGAATTCGCAAAACCCCGACCTGCAGGACTCTGCATTTATGCGATTTTTTTTTAATATTATAAATTTCAAATTTACTAAATATATAGAGGTATTTTATACAGACATGACAAAAAAAATTTTCGAGAACTGCCAAAAAGGCGATTATTTTTAAAAAGTAACAGGTTTTTTTTTTGGGTAAAATAATAATTAAATCAATTACTTATTATTATTGTTATATATCTCCGAAACCCTTCACGAAAGACAAAAAACTAGGGGTACACAGTTATAGAAGCTGAAAATTACTATCATATTCCTAATGTTAAATTAGCTATCTAGTAATTCCACTTTTCAGGGTAAATTAAAAATTAAAATCCAAAAAATACAATTTTTTTTGTTCCCACTGTAAGAAGGGGATCAAAAGATAACTTCTTATTACTAAGAATAAATGTGGGAAAATGATAGATTTATAAAACAAATTTGTCATATAGAAGTTCTTTTTTTTGATTAATGAAAAGAATGATGACGTCATTTTTGTCAAAACCGAAAATAATATTTAAAACCATCAACGTCGACATTGTTCCTATATGACAGTTCAACAATTTCCAGCATAATATACAGGGTGGCGATTTTTTTATAAATGGGTTTTTTGCCATTTGTTTTTATTTTAGATAAAAAAATTAAAAAAGGAGTTTTCTTTTAGGGGGGATTTTAGGAAAAAAAAATAATTCCACATTTACCCTTTTTTCCTACAATTTTTTTGTTCAGATCTCGAGCTTTGTCACACTCTTGGCCCCCTTGTAAATGTAGAATGTTTATAACGTCTTTTCACAAACTTTGTGCGGCAAATGTTTAACTAATTTGAAGATAAAAAGTTCATATGGGCTAAAAAGATTCTTGAATAACTTTTTTAAACAGAAACCTGTGCTTCATATCAGAATCATTCTAAGGAAATTTCACGTCACAACATCACATTTTTTGTATTTGCTTTAATTTTTATGGGTTTTTGAAAATTTTAAAATTTAACTTATTACTAAAATGTTTCTATATGTCACTAAATGTATAAAAGCAGGTTTTTCAATTTAAATTAAAAATTGATCACAAATAAATAACCCCTAATTTAAAATATGCTTTTAATTCAACATTTTAAATGAAAGGTAAGGTTAAAATTGGAAAATTTTTAAAATTTTTAAAAGCAAAAATATAGCCCATTTTATCATTTTTAAGTACTAAAAATATTTTTTATTCAAGATTGATTAGTTTAAATATTACCTACCAAAAAAAGCAAGACCAAAGATTTCTTAAGAAGACCAAGACCAAGCCCGGGGTGGTGCAAGACCAAGACCAAGAACAAGACCTTTTTTGGCTTGCAAGACCAAACCCAAACCCCCAGGCTTGCAAGACTAAGACCAAGACTAGCCCGGTCTTGGTCTTGGTCTTGCTTTGCTCATCACTAGTAATAATTTATAAATTTAAAGTGGCGGATATTGGCATTTATAAACCTATTTGCCTCAGATTTAGAATATAAGGGGTTTTAAGAGTGCTAGATCAAGATTTGGAAACTAATAATCTTAGGTCAAAATTTGGAAATTTAAAATGGCGTATTTAAAATGATTTTGGCATTTATAAACCAGTTGGTCTTAAATTAAAAATATAAGGAATCAATTTTTTTCGAGTCAAATCCTTTCGAAAAGGAATCGATTCCGGATCATTTTAAAATCATATACCGAATCCGGATCATGGATCCTATTTTTAAAAAGTAATCCAGCCACTGATCCTTGAAAAGGAATTGATTCCTTTTTCGATTCCTACCCAGCTTTGGTAGTAAGTCACAGTAAATTTCGAAAAATAGATTATAACTATGTAAAATAAAACAACTTGAACTTTGTTAAATGTCACGTGTATTAAAATATATGGCGTTGCGGCCGTTTCGTAGTACAACTACATCTTCAAGACGCTTACAAGATTGAGATAAAACTAACTAAAATTAATAAATAAATACATTGATGGGTAAAAGTTCCAAATGGTACGGGTAGGTTACGTTAGGTAGAATTTTAAATTTTTATTAGCAGATACAATGGTATTGTCGTGTGTATAAACCTTTTTTTATAGTACTTTGAAAAGAGTGGAATTTCCTAGGTCTAATTGAGTATTAAAAAGATTTACAGTGTTGTCTTTTTTATGTTTATAAATTTCAATTTTCTCTAATAAATCTAATTTTTTGCCTTTTCTTTCTGTATGTAATATTTCTAAATTTGTTATATCTGGAAATGTATGGTTGGAGTCTAGAAAATGATTGGCAAAATTTGAGGTTCTTTTTCCTGTCTAAAACAAGCTTTATGTTCTTTATATCTAGTTTCGAAGTTGCGTCCCGTCTCCCCACATAGCAACCATTGCACTCATTACATTTAAGCTTATAAACTCCTGATTTCTTATATTTGTTTTGTTTATCTTTAACATTAAACAATAGATTGGATATACGGTTAGATGATTTAAAAGCTATTGAGACACTTTCTGTGGATAGAATATTCGATATTTTGTTAGAGATAGGACCTAGATATGTTAGAGAGTGGAACTTATTTTTGTTTTCTTTTTTTATATTTGGATAAATTAGTGTATTGGCTATTGTTTTTCTCTTTTTTGCTATAAGGCGGTCTATTGCATAATTTGTGTAACCGTTATTAGTGCCGATAGATTTTATATATTTTATATATAAATATTCTCAGACAACGAAAAATATTTTTTAATAAATAAAAATCCATCTCCACCTATTTTATACGGACTAGTTAAACTTCATAAAGAAAATAAACCAATAAGACCAGTAGTTTCATATCACAATACACCCCTGAGAGAAACCGCTATTAAACTAAATAATATGATTAGAACCCTGATTAGTTTCACACCCAAATTTTCAGTCAAAAACTCTATTGATCTAACAAATAAGATAAAAAATTTAGACCTTCCAAAAAACACCCGACTAGCCTCATTTGATGTCACTAACATGTTCTCCAACATCCCTAATAACGACTGCTTGAACATAATAACAAATAAATGAAAAAACAATAATGTAAATCCAATACTACAACAAGAAATCTTACAACTTTTAGAACTTTGCATGAATGAAAACTATTTCAAATACAATAATCAATTCTATAAACAAAAGGACGGCTTAACGATGGGCTCCCCCTTAAGCCCATTGCTAGCCGAAATATTCATGTCTGAATTTGAAGAATCATTCCTTAATTCACAATTCTCTAAAAACATTTTATTTTGGCATAGATATGTAGACGACATTCTTTTAGCATTCACAAGAACAGAAAATGAACTTAGACAGACTCTAGATTACCTTAACTCATTACACCCAAAAATTAAATTCACCCTTGAAACCGAAATTAACAATTTAATAAACTTTCTAGACCTAAAAATATCAAAAAACGCTGATAATAAACTAGAATTTGACATATATAGAAAACCCACTTTCACAGATATCACAATACCACATGACTCTCTACACCACAAAACACACAAACTAGCAGCGTACAGATCAATGATACATCGAGCTTTCTCCATACCACTAGACACCATAAAATCTATCGGCACTAATAACGGTTACACAAATTATGAAATAGACCGCCTTTAATTTATCCAAATATAAAAAAAGAAAACAAAAATAAGTTCCACTCTCTAACATATCTAGGTCCTATCTCTATAACAAAATATCGAATATTCTATCCACAGAAAGTGTCTCAATAGCTTTTAAAACATCTAACCGTCTATCCAATCTATTGTTTAATGTTAAAGATAAACAAAACAAATATAAGAAATCAGGAGTTTATAAGCTTAAATGTAATGAGTGCAATGTGGGGCAGACGGGACGCAACTTCGAAACTAGATATAAAGAACATAAAGCTTGTTTTAGACTAGGAAAAAGAACCTCAAATTTTGCCAATCATTTTCTAGATTCCAACCATACATTTCCAGATATAACAAATTTAGAAATATTACATACAGAAAGAAAAGGCAAAAAATTAGATTTATTAGAGAAAATTGAAATTTATAAACATAAAAAGACAACACTGTAAATCTTCTTAATACTCAATTAGACCTAGGAAATTCCACTCTTTTCAAAGTACTATAAAAAAAGGTTTGTACACACAACAATACCATTGTATCTGCTAATAAAAATGTAAAATTCTACTAACGTAACCTACCCGTACCATCTGGAATTTTTACCCATCAATGTATTTATTTATTAATTTTAGTTAGTTTTATCTCAATCTTGTAAGCGTCTTGAAGATGTAGTTGTACTACGAAAGGCCGTAACGCCATATATTTTAATACACGTGACATTTAACAAAGTTCAAGTTGTTTTATTTGTAATGCCAAGTAACGGACGAATCAATTAATTCTTTAAATAGATTATAATTTAGTGTAATAAAATTTATGTTTTATCAGGTTTTCCCAATTTTAGTAAACCATTAAAATGGGTAGTTTATTATTACCTTACATTTCATAATTTTTGACTTATACCACTTTTCCCATACAGCGTCAATTATTCCCATTAGGTAGATGACCTTAAAAATAATCTCAATTACAACACAAATTCGTTTTACGCAAATTTTTTTCCAATTATCTTTCACTTGATGTGCCAAATTTTCAAGTGATCTCGAGTCGAGAGACACTTCACATATTTTTTTCGTAGTAAATGCCAAAAATAAAACATAAGTTGCTAGTATAAATAATTTTTCCTATAAAGGGTGTTTTCAAAAAGGTCTGAACAAAAAAATATTGGAAAGAAGGTGGTTAGAATTCGGCCTTATTTTCGTCCATCATAATTTTGTTTCTATCAATCCAAAAAACTTCTGCAACCACAAAATATAATCACACAAAGCAAAACAATCAAAACTAATACGGCTCTCATAAAAGTATAATGTGTTGCCTAACTACACACTGATTTATTAGTGTGTAAGTAGGCATCACATTAAATTATTTCGTGGAATTTCATTATTGCGCAAAATCGGCGGGGCCAACTCTGACAGTTATTTTCATACTGGGCTAGACATTTTTTAATCGAATGGGCCATAGCATTGGGCTTCCATACACCTTTAAATTTCCTTGGTCGTGACTCGCGTCTAGCGACACCCTCGCTGACGAGCTTCTTGACAGTGTCGACACGTGAAACGTTTTATTATGCAGGGTCTCGGCGCGTAATTTAAAGAAAAAGAAAATCATGGGTCTTATCGAATACGTCTCCACATTTTTACGTCTGATATATAATTGTGGAGAATATAAAGCCGTTTTGCTAACCAGAACTAACCATGACCGACTAGAACTTAGTGCCTTTGATTTTGTCTAAATTATCCCTACATAGAAGTTGGGCAGTTCTTTATTCCATCGATAAAAAGTACGCTGAATTTATGCGCTGATCGTCAAATGACGTTATGAGAAACTCTGATGGAACAAATTAACGAAATGTTTAAAAATGTATTGCTGTTTGTTCTGCAACTGTCATTGCTTAGCTGATTGTTGTGTTTCTCTTCCGTATTTATTTATATTTTTTCTCAAGTATTTTATAAAAACGCTTTGATGGAATCCATCGCACCCTCTAGTGGTAGTTTAAAAACGGTTTGATGAATTAGCGCTTAATGCGCTGGATCCATCGATGCAATTAAAAAATTGGCCGTTATTAACAAAATTTTTATAATTTTTGAGTTATTTTTAATGTACATATATATGTTGTACGCAATTGGCGAAAACGGCCAGTGCCCGCAATTTATACCCACAACGCGATGTGGATTTTAAAATTTTCCACATCGCGTTACGGATATATTTTATATACCCAAAATGCGTTGTGTGTAAATTTCAAAAATCCACGACGCGAAATCACGACAATCATCGAAGACACGCGACGGTTTTTGTGTTATGGGTAATAATAAATACCCATAAGGCGAAAAATATGTAGGTTCGTAAGTAATGTGAAGGAATCAATCAAAAGATATGTAAAATAAAAATACTGACACGTTCTTAAGATCTATTTATGAAATATACATTTTTTATAAAACTAATCTTTATTTATTTTTGCATGTTAGTGATCCATGACATTTTGAGTTACACTTTTTGTTTCGTTGTTTGCAGGAACATTTATTATCACCACAAAATCTTTTACAATTGCATCTGAGAAAACCTTGACCGGAATCTTTAGACGACATATTTGCTGCAGTTCGCAAAGGTATTTTCTTGATATTATCATTTGATTGCAACATGAACTGCGAATCTGCATGAAGATGTTCTTTTCTTGAAAATAATCTGTCTAGCGGCCCATTCTCAGTACTCAGTTTATACAAGCTATGATTATTAATTTCAGAAATAATGGCTAACACATTTCTTGGAGTTGGTAGGCCTCTGTCAACATCTGGTACTCGGATCAAAACATTTGTTCCAATTTCTAAAGCAGCATATCTTTTATTTGACTCACACAGCATTTTCGTTGTTTAAATTTTCATCATTTTATGTGATTCCTCTCTTTGATTCAAAATTCTTTTACCCCTTTGTGTTATCTGATAATTTAAGCTATTTTCAACTTCACTTTCTGCCACACTATATTCATCATAATTGCCATTATTGTTGCCAACCATTTCATTAGCTTCATTTTCATTATTGTCTTGATTTTTCTGGTCGGCGTTGTTATTTTCATTCTCGACATTTTCTTTATTTGTTAAATTAGTATCATTGTTGTCATTTTGTTTGTTTTCTATTCTATTAATTAATTCTTCTATACTTAGAATTAATTAATAAATTCTTCACTTTGCAATTGGTGAATAACGTCTCTCAGAAGGTCGGCATCTCCTAAACCAGGGGTCTCCAAACTACGGCCCGAGGACCACATCCGGCCCGCGGACAGATTTTGTCCGGCCCGCGGAGAGCTAGCATACTTGAAAACTCCTTTTAGAGAACAAATAATTTTTATAGCAAATTAAATTTAGTTTACTGAAGTATTCTAATTTTATGTTGAATTATTAATAATATGACATCTACATTGATATGGTCATGGGCTAACTCCAACTCATAACATTCTTGTAGGCTTATTGTTATTGTTTTTGTGATAAGTTGGATAAAGAAACACAGAATTGTAATGAGTAAAGACATGTATAATATGCAGAAAATTTAACTCAGTATATAATAACTAACAAATTATTGAAATGAATCCAACTAACATTTTATACATTTTAAATAATCACATAACTTATAACAAACATAATGACATATGAAATACTAATGAGATTTATGTAATTGAGATTTTCCACTGACAATAGTTTGTAGTTGTGGACTAATTTTACTTGTACAATTATTAAAAAGAGATTTAAGATGCTCATCAGTTAATTTCGATCTGTAAACATTTTTGTGTACTTCATTTTGAGATGGTTTTCTCACACAAATAAGTAGTACCAAAAACAGAAAACAGACCACGAGCAAATTTATGCAAATTATCAAATTGTGTCAGTGGAAGACTTTTATAAAATTCCAACAAAGATAAGTTTTGATATTTGTTCTTAATTATATCACTGCATTGTAGATCAATCATTTCCATTTGAAGTTCCGGGGCTAGGGTTTCAATGTCAGTATCAAAAGGATTCTGAAAAATCTTAATTTGATTCGCAATGGCATCAAAGTCCGAGAAACGAGTATCAAAATTTATCTTCAAAGCACTCAATGTTTCGATTGCAAAATCGATAGGAAACTCAGTCTCAGTAGTGTTGCTGAATATTTCACATGTTTTAAAATGTGAAAAACATTTACTTCGTAGTTGTGATTGAAACAGTCTCAATTTCTTCCGGAATGATTTGATATTAGTGTATAAATCAGGAAGATGCTGGTTTTCTTCTTGTAATCCCAAGTTCGTTCACATGTTTTGTCAAATCAACATAGAATGCTAACTTCCACAGCCATGCGTTGTTTTGTAATTCAGTAAGAGGGCGATGCTTTTCATTCAAAAAATTTCGATCACTGCTCGAAGTTCAAAAGCGCTGAAGGACTTTCCCACAACTAAGCCAGCGTACGGCAGTATGATAAGGTAAGTCAGTTTTCCAATCTCTTCAATAAATTGTCGGAATTGTCGGTGATTCAGCCCAAAAGATCTGATAAAATTAACAGTTGATATGACTGGTTTCAGAACGTCAGACATATCCAAACATTTTCCGCACAAAGGCTGTTGATGAATGATACAATGTAAGACTAATGGTTTTGAACCACCGTCATTTTCTACAGCCTTTGACACAAGAGCGACCACTCCTTTAACTTTCCCACTCATGTTTTTGCCTCCATCAGTTGTAATACATTTCAAGTTTTTCCATCGAAGGTTCTCTTGATTAATGGCCATTTCAACTCCTTTAAAATATGTGTACCAGTAGTTGTGCCATGAATACTATACATATCAAGAAGTTCTTCGTGCACTTCATAGCTTTTATCTACTCCTCGAATATAAGTCAACACCTGAGCAGTATCTGACGCCTGAAGGCCAAAGAAAACCACTCAAAATGTCCATTTTTGTCGAACAGTTGAGAGGATATATTTTCAGCGATGTTTTCTACCCTTCGAGCCACAGTGTTTGCTGACATACTTTTTAATAAATTTACCTTTTCAGGGTACATTTCTTCGGCTACTGCAATTATGCATTCTTTGATCATTTCTCCATCGGTGAATGGTTTTCCACGTTTGCAATTTCAAGAGCCACACGAAAGCTGGCACGAGTTGCAGCCTCTTGTTCAGTTTTGAGTTTTGTAAATGAAGATTGCTGCGATTTCAATCCGCGCTGCATAGCTTCGAATTTTCTGTCCGCAAACTTCCTGTATATTTTGAGTAATTTTGAAAATGTTTTGTTTCATAATGACGTTTAATGTTATATTCTTTGAGAACGGCTATGCTTTCATTGCAAATCAAACATAGCGCCTTGTTACTGGACTCAATTACGAAATACTGAATGTTCCACTGATCTTTGAATTTTCTGCATTCACTATCAATTTTTCGCTTCTTTTCCATACTACTAATTCACACACAAAAGCAACAATTCAAATCAAAATACTGTTATAAAGATGTCAAACACGTTTTAAGGAGGTATGCAATATTTTATTTAACAACAGTGTCATAGGAACTGACTTGTGGTTACGCCACTAGCCTTCTTATATATTCCAATTACTGCCATCTAGAAGTGAGTGGAAGACACCAGAACTTTCTCGAACCAACGAGATTATTCTGTACGTGCTATTAGCGCCATCTGTTAGCGATAGAAGGTACTACCTATTTCCGCTTGTGTCCACCAGATGTCGTGTCACGTTACTCCGCATGGCTCGTACTCTACGACTAATCTAGAAATTACAGATAATGACAGGAAAATTAATAATATGCAGTGTTGCCGTTTTGCGGACTTTAGTCCGATTTGCAGCCTTTTTAAACGTTGGTACTTTTTCGACTTTTTTCATCAGTGGACTTTTTCACTTCTTACCACCGGCAACAATGATAATATGGTTTTGGCCCTCGGAACTTACTGGAGTAATCAGTATGGCCTAAGGCTAGAAAGTTTGGAGACCCCTGTCCTAAACCATTAACCTGTCAAACATAGCCTCATAAGGGCTTCTGCCAATTCCTCTATAAAAAGATCGGTTTTTCTGTGACTGTATGAATTTCAACCGTTCTGACCATTTTTTGTTATTATAATCGTTTTTGTACTTTTTGCTTAACCTGTATGTAGAACTTAATCTTTTATTGCTCTGAAAGTATTTTTTCGTAATGCAAAATAAATTATGACGAGTAAATTTTTTTTAATAAATTCTTAATAAGTTTTGTTGATAGTGTTAAATATTTACAAAAATAACCTACCTTTTTCTCTTTTATTTCCTGTATTAATATGGGCTGCATGCACAATATCGAATAATTGTTCACGATGGACATAAAGTTTAATATCTTCTTCGTTAGTAAATCTTCTGGCTATCAACTTTTCCTCCTCTGCAATATTTAGCAATTCATATCGATTTCACCTTCGATAAAGTTTTGATGAAAGTGGTTTCCCAA
>JAHBCN010010060.1:0-33025 GCA_019359885.1 Listronotus oregonensis | reverse complement strand
TTTAAACCCTTTTTTTAAAATTTTTTTAATTCCACAAAACCAGAATTCTAAGACCTTGCATATCCTTTTTGAATGGACAAAAGTATATTTTAGCCTCAGGAATTTTGGTATTTTTTTTTTCGATATTTTAGAAACACCCTGTATAACAGGGACTAACAGTACATAACTTTGTTTGGAATTTTTTTTTTTTTTCCCCAATAACTAGAGGGGTTTCTGAAGGGAAGAACTACCACAAAATAGCAAACAAACTAAACATAAAAAAAAAACAAATAGCCCAGCAATTTTCCCCGAAAAATTTGGGAAAAAAAAGTTTTTAAAAAAAAAAAGGGGTTGAAATATTCCAAGGAGAGTACAAAAAAAACCAACCCAAAATTTTTGAATTGAGAGAAGGATAGATTTGCCAAGTACTCAACATGAAACTAACACAAATAGTTTAAGCTTTCCCCCCATACTTTACAAACCAGGAAAGAAGCTTTTAAAGAATCAAAAAATTTTAAATTTTTTACAAAAGAAAGGGGATCTAGCTTAATTAAAAGTAATGGATCTGTTTTTTATAAAAGTACAAAACAATGGAAAGGGGACAAATTTTTATTTTTTTTTTTTTGCCATGGTTATTTTGGTTTAAAAATAAACTACGGGGGTTAAAAAAAACATTTTTTTCTAGTAAAGAAATTAAAGAGGGTCCTTCAGAAGATTTTAAAAAAATTTTTTAAGGAAAAGTAAATCAGTAAAACGTAATCAAATACATCACATTCAGAAAAGCATATCACAAAGGTAATGACAAAATATACACATATTTAAAATTTTTTTTTTATACAGGATACTTAAAAGTTTAGGTTTTTTTTTTTTTTTTGTAGTGATGAAAAAGAAAATGGCGAAAAAGTAAAGAAAAAAGACTCAAGATTAATCCATTTTCTCTTTTAAAGAATTCATCTCCCCAAAACGTAATTTTTACTTTCCCAAAATTTAAAAACCCCCGAAATGGTTAGGTTTAAAGTGAGTAAATTTTTTACGCCCTCCTCCCCCCCCGGGGCCGGGGGTTATTGAGCCCCCACACCTATTTATATTTCCCCCCAATGGACCAGGCTTCAATTTTAAACCCGATATAAATTTGGGGAATAGAGTTCTCTCATTTTCCCTTTCCCCTTGGCCCCGGACACAGCAAAATATGGTTCTTTTTCCCTTTTTTTTCCCCTAAAAGTATGACGAAAAAAAGATTGAACCGTCATGCCCTCTCCCGGTATAGTGAGGGGGGTAGTTCCGGGGGTCCTTTAGTGAACCGGCCGATTCCGGCCTTTCTCAAAAAAAACGGTTCTTTCCCCATTTCTGTTTACAACCAGGAAACCCTTTCTCCTGTCCGCCTTCTGTTTTGATTCGGGGGGCCCCCCTTTTTAGCACTCCGTTTGTTCGGGATGGATTACCCTTCCCCCCTGAAAAGGCGCCTGTGATTCCCCGGGGCCCTTTTTGAAACGTATTCACTCGTTTCGGTCGGCGCAATTTGTCTGTTTTGGGCCCCGGGGGCACCTCTCGAGACGGGTTTACCCTTTTTGCTCCGCGCCCTTTTTTCACTTTTTTCCTTTGAAAGCGGTTCAGTCCGCTTTCTTTTTTGGTTTTTAAATAATAGTCCACCACGGCAGAGACCCGCATTACCGCAGAAAAGGGGTGTATCCAGACACCTGTTTAAGGCCGAGGATGTATTCCCATCAGCACGGATGCTAATTCCTTGAGTTAACCTTTTTGTTTGTCTTAGTTTTACCCCCCTTTCCCTACGCTAGCAACGGGGGTTCCCCCTAACATACATAAATTTTTTGTCGAACAACTGTTGACGTTAAAAGTTTTTAAAAAAAAGTATGTAGGTCCCAATTACCAACTAGATAGTTGTTCGACTAAGTAGTCGTAAAACCACATCGATCCCTTTTTTATTAATCAGTCGAGCAACTATCGCGACAGTTAAAAAATATTATGTATTAAGTGGGGCTTACGCTCAACTAAACAGTCGTCCGGGGGGCCATGAAAAAGGGACATAAATCGATAGCAAAAAAAATTTTACGGGTTTCGCACCCGGGGACTGAACTTTTGGGGCGTCAAAGAATCGCATAAGCACACAACTCGACTAAACAGTTGCTCGACTAAAAAGTTGTATGTATGCGGCCGGCCTTATCATCAAAATTGAACCCACAGCGATACAATCGATACAGCGATACAATCAAAATTGAACCCAACAGCGATCGCAAATATAAAAAAGAATGGGATAAAATCAGACCAGGATTACGCTTCCAGTATGTCTTCCAAGCAAAAGATCATAAAAACCAAAATTACAACATTTTTAAAAAATAAATTTTGGGGAACAAATTTTATTTTTATGTACCCAAAAAAAAGAATATAAAACAGGCAATAAGTTTTAAGATAAGGTTTTAAAGAAGAAATTGAATATTTTTTTTTTTCCATCGACTCCTTAAGAAGGGGGATCAAAAGTATAGGGTGGGGTGGAAAAATCAAATTTGGAAAATATTAGATGGACTTGTCGGATATTGTTCATAAATAAATCTTTTTTAAATCAAAAAAAAAATTTAGGTCCAAAAGGTTTTACTCAGTATTTCAATGATGAGACGTGGATCTTTAGAAAGGGTTTTTTTCCGTAGTAGGGGGAAACTTCCAATAAGGATTCAATATTCCTGATTAATAAAAATTAATTTTGTTTAGTGTTATTATGTTTTTTAAAAAAAAATTTACAAGATTATTTTAATTTGAAATTTTAAGTGTATAAAAAAAATGCGAAAGTTATATTCAATGAGAAAAGGAAAAGAAAAAAAAAGCATTTCATTCATAAACGCAATCGAGAGTTGTGCCCAAATTTTGTGTTTATTACGGGAAAAATGGTACAACATAGTTTGTACATACTTGTAAAATGATAATCCAGGAATAATACCCCCCCCTTTTCCCCCTTGGACTGCCTTACCATTTTAATTTATTAAAAATACTTACAAAAAAATAAAATTTACACAATTGTCACAAAATAACCGAAAACAACAAGAAACATTCATACTAAAACCAAAAGCCATATTGAATATGTCATCTGTCGAGCGAACCCAAAAAGGGGCCAAAGTAAAAAGACTTTTTTGTCTTGCCCGAAATACGCCTCTACGAAAAATGCACTGTTGTCAGTTGTGGGGGCCTTTTATTAGTAGCTGTCCAAAAACAAAAAAATTATTTTGACATCATTACTTTTCTATAATACTTGGGGGAACAAATATAACAAATATTATTCACAGTTTAAAAAAAAAAATAGAGCTTAATTTAGAAAAATTTTAAAAAAAAGAGAAAAATTTTTAACATATTATACTTTTCAAGTAAATGAAACAGAAAGATACTTGGCGAAGTTTTATAAAAATTTTTTTCCCCCTATACGTATAGGTTTTTTAAAAAAGGGCCATCCTAAAAAAAGTTTTAAGTAAAACCCAAAAAAACCGGAAAAAGTATTAAACGTTTAAAGTTTTCCTTTAAAAACCTTTAAAATTTTAAAATTTTCAAAATTTTTTTGATTTTAAAAGATGTAAAAAAACAAACATTCGTTCTTGTTCCCTTGTTTTTTTGTTTGTTCTTTGTTTATTGTTTCGGTTTTTTTTTTTTTTCCCCCAGTGCAACCAAATTTGTTCACTCTTATTTGACCAGTTGGGGAAAATTATGGATACGACGAACAAAATTTATTTTTCTTTTTGGGGGTGTACACATCGAAAAAAAAAAAAAAAAAACATTCTTTCTTGTTTACTTACTATGTATGTGTTTTTTGTTTATTATCTGTCTACATAGCGCAACTAAATGTTTTTTCACCCTTGTTTTCCCGTTGGGGAAAGTTATGGATAACCATAAAAACAAAAATTCTCTTTGATGTACCGACGTCCATTTGAAAATGTGTGAAAAGAACAAAAAAAAAGTTTGTTCGCCTTTTAACTGTCTACACTGAAGAAAAAAATTTGTTTGCTGATGTTTGTTTTTTCGGGTACCGAGTCTACTCGAACTTGTATGAACCGGCAAAAAAAAGTTTGTTTTCATTTTTACTGTCTACACTAAAGAAAAAACCTTTTTTTTCTGATGTTTGTTCTTGTTTGTTTTTTTTGTGTACATAATTTAAGTGTGTTACGTGTTTTGACCAAGGTAACGAACGTTATTTATCAATTTTAAACATTGGTTTTTTCTTTTAAAAATCAGTTTGTCTAAAAAAATTTGTCCTGTCAAAAAAAAACAGATTTTTTTTAAAAAAAAAATCTATTAAAAAAATTCGTTAAATGATTCCAAACCTCTTTTTTTGGCGTGAAAATTTCTGCAGGGGGTGATAGCAAAAAAAAAAGCCCTTAAAAGTGAGTACCTAGTATGCCATTGAACTTTTTTTGCGAGAGAACTTGAGGAGGGGGTTAAAAAAGGGAGGGACATTACTATCTTTCTGGGGAGTCAAGCGGCCATAAAAGCTTTGGCATCCCAACAAGTCAACCAAGGTTGGTTTGAACCGTCTGCAATGCCTTTTCCAAACCCAACCACAACAAAGTTACACTTTCCTGGGTGCCAGGACACAGGGGGGAAACAGGGCAAAAAAAAAAAGCAGACCCCTGGCCAGGCGAGGTCCGCAGCAATTTTTTGGGGGCCCGAACCTGTTTTTGGGGAAAACCCAAAAAACCCCGGTTCGTGGCTACATGACCAGACTCGATGGGGTTTAAACACAACATCAAAACATACTGGAACGAAAAAAAATATCTTTTTAACCATTTTCCCGGGGGTTTTGGGTTTGGTTTTTTGTACAGAGGTTCATTCATCGCTAGGCAGAACCTTAGAATGTGCGTTTATGATGCCACGCTTTGGGGCCCAAACGATCCCTTCTCCAGTTAACCTAACAGCTCATTGGTTATATTTTTACTTCTAAATCATCATTTGAAAATTTCTGAACGTAAAAAAAAAATAACAGACTATTAATTTCTCAACGCGATAGAAATTTTTTTTAACCTTTTAAATTTATTGACAAATATATCTAATTATCTATTTTCGTTTTCGCTTTTTCTTACCTGGATGACGTAACTACAAAGGGGGATAATTCCCCCATAATTTTTTTTTGTAGGTGAAGATGCCTTTTTTAAAAGTTTAAAAAAATTAAAAACGGAATTAACCCAAATTTATGGTGGTGAAAGGGGTTTAAATTTTGGGATTATTTTAAAAAAAAACTCCCCCTTTCTCCTAACACTGGTCCCGGTAAGATGATTTTTTTTTTAACTTTATGACAGCCCGCGAAGGCTTGTGGGGAACCTAGTCCCCGGTTTCCCTGTGTGCGGGGTTTTTGGGGCGTTCAAGTATAGTAACGCAATTTTTGGGGAATTTTTCCCCCACCCCCCCCAGGGAAGCGCCATAACGTTTTTCTGTACCCTTCTCCCCTTAGTAAAACGTTACAACCCCCCAAAAAGGCCTTTTTTTTAAAAAACCAACCCCTAAGCGAAATTCACACCCCTCCTTCCGCCCCCGTAACGTTTTACAAGAACCCCTTTTTCCCCCCAAAGTTACGTAATACTTGAACGCTGCCTTTTTTTTTTTTAATTTTCTTGTCAACTTTGGGCGGGGAAAAAAATTTTTAAAGGAATTTTTGGGGGTTTAAGGTCTGATTTTTTTACATTTTTCGGGATTTTTTTGAGGACCAATAAAGAGATAAATTTTTGGTGTTTTTATCATTTATTTATAAGTGTTTCAAAGTATACATATTAATTTTAACCAAAAAATATTTACTAAACCCCCAAAATTATAGTGCTCTGAAGCCCCCCGCCCGAAAAAATGGGTTTTTAATTTTTTGTTTAAATACACAAAAAAACCCCATAAAAAAAAAATATTTTAAATATTGGATTTTTGACATTTTTTGATTTCATTTTTTTTTGCCAATTTTTTTTTAAAAAAAAATAGAAATATTTTAAATCTTGGGGTGATAATAGACCATTCCGTGCATCTATATGTGTTGAGTCAACCCTTAAATTTGAAGTGAAATTTGTCTGTATAAAATACATTTGTATAAAAGACAAAGTAGACAGAATTAAAATAGGTAGTGGGGGCACCCCGTCGGGTTTTTCCCCCCTCTGCATCAAAGACGTCCCGCGATTTATGAGCGCCCGAAACGGGGGGGCAAAAAGGGGGTCGCGCGACCGCAGCGTATCTATTTTTTTTTGGAAAAATTCTACTGGGGTTGGCGGAATAGTAAATTCATAAATTGGTTTTAATTTAGATTTTTTCCCTTTTTTTAAATTTTGGGATTTAGAGATAAAAAAGAGTACCCCGCCCAGTTTTAAAAGGCTAACTTTTTTTTTTAGGGGTTTTCAGTGACACGAAAGCAAACAGATAATAAAATGATTTTAATGTAAAAAAAAATTTTGTAATATCGCAGATCCAACTAATAACAATAAACACAACAGCGAAAAGGGGGGGGCCGACCACTATAAGTTTGGGACACCACGTGATTCACGCCCAGAATGCCCCAAAAACCCCGATTGGCTGGCTACAGCCGTGAGCACGTGCTCTCCCAAAGTTATAGTTTTCGGACCATAAACCAACAATAATTAAAAAATTTTAAATTTTTTTCCATTTTAAAATTTGACAGTGACAGGTTTATCAACCATACATTTTTTTAAAAAGAAAAAAAAATTTTGGACCGTTTTTTCCCAAAAAAAGGTGTCCCCAATTTCTATAAATATGACGTTTTTGGGGACTTTTTTTTATTATTTACCTAGGTTTTTTTATTTTTTTACTTAGGGAGGGGAAAATTTTTTTGAATGCAAAATAGTTTTCGGGAAGTAGTGAAAAATATATTTGATATAAACCAAAATTTTAAAAAGAACAAATAAAAAAATTTTTTTTACTGAATAACTTGGTTTCAATCTTTTTTTTTGTTTAAAACAACTGAAGGAAAAAAATATTTCTTCCCAGTACAAAAAAGAATATTTCTTGGGAAAAAACTAAGTGCAAGGAAATATTTACTTTTTTTTTTTTAAGGGGAATTTTCCCCAAATTATTTTTCTGAAAAAAAATTTTTTATTTATTTCACCATTGGGGATGGGGGAAAAAAAAAAATAAGTACTACTTTCCCCATTAGGGGGAATTTTTTTAAAAAGGGCAATATAAATAATTTTTTATTTCTTGTATCTTTGGGGAACAAAAAAAGGGGAGAATACCCCCCGGGGGGTATTTTTTAAAAACCATTAAAACAAAACCCCCCTTTGGGGTTTAAAGAAAAAAATTTTTACAAAAAGGGAAAACAAATAAAAACATCGTTTAAAAAAAAAAACCCACGAACCACAGCCCCCACAAAATTTCCCAAACCCCCCCCCCCAGGGGGGCCCCATCTCTTTGTCTTACTGCGTATTTTTTAAATTTGTCTACTTTGTAAAAGAGTCTCAGGATCAAGCTGACAAACATAATGGGGGGCCTCTCAGCGCTTAGCAGCCAAAGTAGACCAAATAAATACGCAGGGGACACCTTTTTCCCCCCCCAAAAAAAAAGGAGATCGACCCCCCAGCGAGGGTGGCGAGTTCAGTGCTTTGGGCATTAATACACAGACTGTTTTTAAATCGTGGTTTTTTTGTGTTGTAAGCATTTTTAAATTTTTCCATTTGGTTTTCCCCCTTTGACTAGACTATTTTTTCATTAACCAAATAATGGTGGTCTATTGTTGAGTGGATGGATGTTTTAAAAAAAATTGGAACCGGGGGATCATTTTTTCGTTTTCCAAAAGATACAGAAGGGTATGAAAAATTTTTTTTTCTTGGTACTTTTAAAAAAAACCCCCTAAATATGAGTAGGGGTGGAAGATTTATTAGATTTTTTGTGTATATCTAGTGTAATAAATAAAATTTTTTTTTTAAAAAAAATCGATTAGAAGTATTGTTTTTTTTGAAAGAAAAATAAATTTTCTCTTTTCCCCAGGGTTTTTCCGGGGGAAATTTTTTTTTGAACTGTGGGAAAATTTTATTATTTCCTTACAGTTATTTTTGACTAAAAAATAATTAAAAGTTATTCATTAAAAAAAAACTAATTTTATTCTGTTCTTATTTGGTTAAGATGATATAAAAAAAATTTTTTTTTTTTCCACTAACCTGAGAAATCCCCTTTTTTAAATGTTTCCCCTAATTAAAGATAACATTTCTTCCTTAGGTAAATAACAATAAAAAACACACCTAGGTAAAAAAATGGAAAGTCGGGAATTGTTTCATATCACGTTTTGGCTATTTCAAAAGATTTTAAAAATTTCTTTTCAGGCAACTTATATGGATACAATATAATAATAACCGGGGGGAGCTTCAAAAATATGTTTCAATAATTTTTAATAAACAAATATATACAATACATACTTAGGGATGGAAAAGTGAACGGGGGGCCCGGGGGGGTTTAAAAAAGCAATAACCAAAGGAGAAAAAAAATTTTATGTCACCCTGGGGAAATTTTTCTTTATAAATATAACAAAACTGAAAAAATTTAAAAATTTCATTTTTTATTATCATACGGGAAAAGGGCCCATTAAATATAAAAATATTCTTTTTAAATTAAAAAAGACTGTTCAAGAAAGAAAATTTCAAAAATTACATAAAAAAACCCCGCGGGGATTCTTGAAGTGTTGAAAATGAAAAATGCTTTAAAGTTTAATAAAAAAAAAACCCTTTTAATATTTTCCCGCATTTTATTTGAAATTTTGGGGAAAAAAAAAGATGCTTTGCTAAAAAAAAACAACCACCGATAAAAAGGGTTTTAATTTTTTCAAATTTATTTGTAGGAAAAAAAAAAATTTTTTAAAATAAAAAACGCGGGAAAATATATTTCATTTTTTTTTAAAAAAAATTTTTTAATAGGGGTTTTTTTCCCCCAACTTAACGTTTTTTTTTTTTTAATGATTTTCAGGGCCCCAATTTTTAGGTTTTTTTTTTTAAAAAAAAAAAAAAACATTATAAATAAAAAAATAAGGGGCAAATTCTCCTCCTTCTGTGATTCAGCTTTAAATAACTAATTAAAAAAATAAAAAAACAACATTATAAAAATGATTAAAGGGTTTTAAATTTTTTTTTTTAAACCCCCATGTTTTTTTTGCAAATTTTGGGGAACCATTTTATATTTAATTTTTTGGGGAGTTAATATTTATTTTATATTTTATAATAGATAGATTTTAAATGTATATATATATTTTTTAAAAATTATTACCATAAAATTATATCTTTTTTAAATTTTTATTTTTTAATACAACCAAAATTTTAAAAAGTAAAAAAAATCTAATTATCCAATTTATGTATTTCTATTTTCCCTAACCCCCTAGAATCATCCAAAAAAAAAGAAAAGGGGACCCCCGTATTTGCCTACGTCCGTCACGAGTCCGTCAAATCGCGGCACGTCTTTGATGCACAGAGGGGAAAGGCACCGACGAGAGTGTTCCTACTGTCTATTTTAATTTGGTCTACTTTGGCTCAGCGGACACCTGCCTCTTCTAACTGCTGTATCTTTATAATGGCTTTGAATTTTAAAAAATCTTTTTACCACCATATTTTAGATATATTAAGAAATATATATACAAAAAAGAATAAAAATAAAAATCGATTTTTTGAACCTATCAAACCAGAGAATCCCCCTTAATACATTATTCAATTCTCAATTTTGAAATTTAAAAATATAAAAGTAGCACAGAGCCCCCAAAGTTTGGGGTTAAAAAATTTTGATTCTGCATTTATATTGGCTTGAGTGAAGAATACTTCCAACTGATAAAAGAAGAAATTTGCCATATTGCCTACCAAAATTTTTACTTAGGGGACTTTTTATAATTGCAGCTTGGTTACTCTTGTCCACAGAAAAGTTATTTTTTACACAAAGAAAGACTTTATAATTTATATATTTATTTTAGGGGGATTTATTTTTATGTAAAATGTTTTTTTTTTGTTCTTTTGTAGTTATACAAAAGTTTTTAAAATAATGGTACATGAAAAATGGCAAATTTTTTTGCAAATAATGGACGAAATTATACTTACTTATATCCAATAAAAGATAATATTGACAAAATTACCTATAGCCCAATCAAATAGTACATTGTAGTAAGCATGAAATAGGCTATTTATTTTTTTTTTTTTTTAATTGGTCTATTGGGGGGGCTAATAAAGAAAACTGTGTTTTCCCCCAAAAAATTTTTTATGGGAGAATTTTTTTCAGCTAAAAACCCGGGAAAATTTTTTGAATTTTTTTTGTTTTTTTATTTTTGGAAAACTAATAGTCCAATCGTTTTTTTTTAAATTTTTATTTTTTTTAAAGGGGCATTAAATTTACTGCAATTTTCATTTACCAAAGTCTCGTCTAACTTTAACAGCAAGCGCTACAGCCCGTCAAAATTGTCTTTTTTTTGCCAACATTGAAAAAAAACGCCAAATCCTCCTATAAACCCCTTTTTATTTCTTTATAACTCGTCCAAAGTATTAAAAAAAACATAAAATTGATTGGGGGTTAAAAAAGGTTGACTTAAAAACCAATAAAGTTTGTATTTATGAAAGAAGATGAAGACTTAGTTCGAAATAAGGAACATATTATCAACATCAATAAAGGCTTTTAAAACTTTTGAGCTTATCTGTGAAGGTAATTCAAAAAAAATTCATACGAAATGCTATTTACCATATTTGATAGAAGTTTTTTTAAATATAGTGTTTTACATATATTAGTTTGTCAAGTTTACATTGTTGAGTACGTTTTCAAGGACTGCTGCACATATCATAAAAATTAGAAAAATTTAAAAGTTGGCAAATCAAAGGCGAAGAAAAAAAAAAATATATTTAAAAGCAAAAAAAAAAGAATTGAAAGACAATTTTAACAGAATGGGTCTAATAACGTTTAAAACCAAAACCTGGGTAGGGCCCCCCCCAAATGAGGGAAAAAAACTGCTGGGCGTTTTTTCCCAAAAAACCCACAAGTAAGTGCAGAAATGACGGGGGTAAATTGTAAATTAATTAAAAAAGTTTAATTTTAAAAATCATAGCATCTGGCTAAAAAATTTTTTACAAATAAATTTTAAAAATTTTTTTTGTTTTTGGGGGGGGAAAAAAATTTTTTTTAAAAAAAAATTTTTTTTTGGGGAAAAAAAAAAAAATTTTTCCCCTTTTTTGGAAAAAAAATTTTAAAAAAATTTTTTTTTAAAAAAATTTAAAACCCTTTTTTAAAAAAAACCCCAAAAAAAAAAATTTTTTAAAAAAAAAAAAGGGTTTTTTTTAAAGGGAAAAATTTTTAAAAAATTTTTTTAAAAAAAATTTTAAAAAAAATTTTTTTTTTTTTTTTAATTTAAAAAAAAAAAAAACCCCCCCTTTAAAAAAAAAAAAAAGTTTTTAAAAAAGAAAAAAATTTTAAAAAAATTTTTTAAAAAAATTTTTTTTAATTTTAATTTTTTTTTTAAAAAAAAAAATTTAAGGGTTAAAAATTTTTTTTGGAAATTTTTTTTTTTTTTGGGGGGGGGCCCCCCAAAAATTTTTTTAAAAAATTCCCAAAATTTTTTAAAAAAATTTTTTTTTCCCAAAAAAAAATTTTCAATTTTTTTCCGGGGTTTTTTTTTTAAAAAAAAATTTTTTTTTTATTTAAAAAAACCCAAAAAAAACCCCAAAATTTTTTTTTTAAAAAATTTTTAAAAAAAAAAAATTTAAAATTTTAAAATTTTTTTTTTTTTTTTAAAAAAAATTTTTTAAAAAAATTTTTTTTTTATTGTTTTTTTTAAAATTTTATTTGGACCCAAAAAAAAAAATTTTAAAAAAAAAAATTTTTTTTTTTTTTTAAAAAAAAAAAAAAACCCCCTTTTTTTAAAAATAAAAAAAATTTTTTTTTTTTTTAAAATTTTTTTTAAAAAAAAAAAATTTTTTTGGGGTTTTAAAAAAAACCAAAAAATTTTTTCCCCAAAAAATTTTTTTTTTTTTTTTTTGGGGTTTTTTTTTTTTTAAAATTTTTTTTTAAAATTTTTTTTTTTTTTTTTTAAAAATTTTTTTAAAAAAAATTTTTAAAATTTTTTTTGGTTTTTAAAAAATTAAAAAACCCAAAAAAAAAATTTAAAAATTTTTTTTTTTTTAAAAATTAAAAAAAAAAACAAAAGGGAAAAAAAAAAAATTTTTAAAATTTTTTTTTTAAAAACCCCCAAAAAAAAAAAAATAAATTTAAAAATTTTTTTAAATTTAAAAGGTTTTTTTAAAGCCCCCAAATTAAAAAAAAAAAAAGCCCAAAAGGAAATTTTTAAATTTTTTTTTTTTTTTTTTTTTTTTAAAAAATTTTTTTTTTTAAAAACCCCCGGGTTTTTTTTTCCCCCCCCCCCTTTTTTAAAAAAGGTTTTTTTTTTTGGGGGGAAAAAAAATTTGGGGGAAAGGGGTTTTTTTTAAAAAAAAAGGGAAAATTTTAAAAAATTTTTTAAAAAAAAAAAACCCAAAAATTTTTTTTTTCCGGAAAAAAATTTTTCCCAAAAAAATTTTTTCCCCAAAAAAAAATTTTTTTTTTGGGGGGGTTTTTCCCAAAAAAAAAATTTTAAAAAAAACAAAAAAAAAATTTTTTTTTTTTTTTTTAAAAAAAACCCGGGAAAAATTTTTAATTAAAAAAATTTTAAAAAAAATTTTTTTTTTTTTTTTTTAAAAAAAAAAAGGGGGTTTTTCCCCCCCTTTTGGGGGCCCCTTTTTTTTAAAATTTTTTTTTTAAAAAAAAAAAAAAAAAATTTTTTAAAAAATTTTTTTTTTGGGGGGGTTTTTTAAAAAAAAAATTGGGCCAAAAGAAATTTTTTTTTTTAAAAAAAAAAATTTTTTAAAAAAATTTTTTTTTCCCCCTTTTAAAAAAAAAAACAAAGGGGAAAAAAAATATTTTAAAAAAAGGGGGTGTTTTTTTGGGGGGTTTTTTTTAAAAAAGGGGAAAAAAAAATTTTTTTTTTTTTTTTAAGGGAAAAAAAAAATTTTTTAAAAAAAAACCCCCCAAAGGAAAAAAAAATTTTAAAAAAAAAAAAAAAAAAAAATTTTTAAAAATTTTTTTTTTTTTTCCTGAAAAAAATGGAATAATATAATTAAAACAATACACCAAAATTGTTAAAGGGACTCTCCGGCCCAATCACATCATAGTAGGGGATTTTTCTGCCGCTGCTTTCGGGATGCCAAGCTAACTCGAGGGGATAGGGGAGCTTTTTTTTTTTTAAAATTTGCAAATTTTTAAAAAACTTTGGGAAAAAAAAAACAAACGGAAGAAAAAATTTTTTTTATGTTTCGTCTTCTGTCACGATATTTTTTCCGCTGAAGCACAAGGTCGTTCGGCTAAAAAAAACTTTAAAATTTGCTTGTTGAAATTGCTACGCATTTGTCCCTTAAATAACAATGTTAATAAAATGGTTTAAAAAAAATATGCACTAACGTACTTTTAAAAATCCAGTATTGGGTTGTTCTAATAAAAAGGCATTTTATTTATTCAGAGCGGGAAAGGGTTTGGGTTTTTAAAAATTAAAACCCCCCCGGTTTTTAATTTTAACCAGCAACAGTATTTGCTGGAAATATTTATTTACTATTTGTAAAGGTAACAAAAAAGGTTTTTAAACTTCAAATATCCACAGGGCAAAAAGAAGAAGTAGAAAATTTTTTAAGAATTAAAAATATTAACCGATGCCATCCAGATTTTTTTTTTTCTTTACCATTTTGGAGAACCCGAAAAATCAGATTGGTGTGGCTGCCTTGACACTTAGTATTGTATACGGGAAAGGGAGAGAGGGGAAGAAAAATGAAATTAATAAACCCGGCTCTGCGTGCAAATTAGTCGGCGGAAAATATCCCTTTTTCCAACTCAATCAGCACGTGAAGGAGAGAGAAAGATTATACACCTATTCTTCTTTTTTTTCGCACGGGGCCCATTGGGAGAATATGCTCGAAGCACAAAATATTTAGCCAGACAGTCAAAAACCATAAATTTTTGCCAAAAAAATAAACCAAAAACAAGATATATTAAAATATTATATTTAAAAACTTTCCGTGGTCATTTATACAACTAATTTTCATCTACAAAGAGATTTTTTCTTGGCAATTTTGGGAAACTTGAAAAATCTAGGTTGGGGGAGAATTTAAAAAAATACCCAAAATATCACGAAGACAGTCCGAAACTAATATTTTTTTTTTTTTAAAAAAAAAACCCACAAAATAAGAACACATCAAATCGACATTTTTAAAAAATAAATGATTAAATTAACCAAATGACAGTTAACAAATGGAATAAATTTTTTTAGTGTTGTTTTTTTAAAAACCGAAAAAATTTTCCCAAAAAGGGGCCCGAGCGGTTTTTCATAGTTTACCATTTTTAATTGGGGAAAAAAATATTTTCATTATTTCTAAATACACCGAAAACGAAAAAAAATTTGACCTAATAATCTATGAAAAGCGAGGACATCGCCTTGTATAAAAAAAGGTTTTAAAAAAAATTTTTTGGGCCCAAAAAAAAACCCAATTGTCAAATGTTGTGAAAAAATGATTTTGTATCCCAGTATAATTTATACCAACATGGTATGGTATCATTATATAGATATAAAATTTATTATTATGTTGTTTTTTTGTAATTTTACAAGCAAATAATTTTATTATATAGACTTTGTAAATAAATGAATTAAAAACATAAAGTAAATAAACATTTTTTAAAAAAACCCTTTTTGGAAAAGCCCCCTTTCCCCCTTTTTTAAAAAAAAGGATGGTGAACTAACAGAAAATTTTTATAATAGTGAATATAAAGTAAGAACTGTTATACAAGGTGATTTATGAGGAAATGTCAATATTTGGTACGTAGTCGGGGCCCAAAAAAAAAAAACATAAAAGTCTAAAAAAACCCAAAGAAAAAAATCACCCCAATTACGTTAGATTTATGTTTTTTTTGTTTCTTTTTAGGTTAAATCTTGAAACAATAACAGCGCCTTGAACCAATAGTTTCGTTATTTTTCCTTCAACTTAACAAAATCCTAGTTTTTTTAAAAAAATACTTTTTATTTTCGAAACTTCCCGGCCTCGTTACGTATTTTGCATTGGTTATCCCTTTAACACATATTCTGAAACCCCCCTTAAATGTTTTTTTTTTTAAAAATTTATTTTGAAAAGGGGATTTTTTAAGGACTTTAATAAGCGGTTTTGTTATGTTGATTATAAACAAACTAGTGTTCTGTAATAATTCCATTAACAATTAACATTAAGAGATTTTTTTGGATCCATAATATGGGTTTATGGTAATACCCATTTAGCAAAGAACATCTTTAGCACTTTTTGTAACGTTATTCAAAAGTAACTGTGATAACTTTTAATTTTAACTTATTGTATCATGTCTGTTTCTTTTTTTTTTAAATTTTTACTGATAACTTTTTTCGTAAAAACCCCTTGTAAATTTTTTTTAAAATACGGTTGAAAAACATCTTACACGTAACTTTTATTTTTTTAATTAATTAAAAGGGCCATGAGAAAATGGTCTTTTGGATACAATTCGATACACTCTTAATATACTTTTTAATATGATTATAATTCAACATATCGCCCCCCTTTTTTAAAAAAAAGCCCCCCGCACAGAAAATGTAGGGATTTTTTAACAACGACCCCAGGTTTAGAAAGGAAGATTATACAAAATTTTTAAAAATTTTACTAGCTTATTTCCCCTTTTTAAGAACGTGTGTTTTGTGTTGTGGTTTTAAAGTTTGTTCTCGTAAATTGGGGGGAAAATATGGATGGAAAGTAAGTAGATTCATATTTTCTTTTATATTTTTTTTTTTTATGTACGTGGGTATATAGAAAACTGCCCAAAAAACCTGATTATAAAGAATCGTTTCCTTAAGATAAAGTTACCATTCGTCTCTAATATTGGGGGAAGCCCGGGGTTTTATTTCTTGGGGTTTTCCCCCCCCCCCCATTCCCCTTTAAAACATATAAATTAAAAAAGAATGAAAAAAAATTTTGGGGTTTCTTTATACCTACCTACATAATCTGTAGTAATTTATTAAATGACCGGAAAGTAGTGTTCGCTTTTTTATTCTGTGATGTTTGCGGTCAAGCCAAGCGGTTTCTAGGGGGGAGCAGTAGGCAAGTCCTGAAACTTTGGGGAGACCTGCAAAACATTTTTTTTGACCTGTAATGTCAATTTTTTTTTCAACCGAAACCAAAAAAAAAAAAATTTTAATATTTAAAAACAGGTTTATTTATCTGCTTGTTTTGGGGTTTGACACTTATTATAAAATAAAATTATTTAAGACACCCACATTGCATTAGTGTTAGGCCTCAGCCTTCGTGGACTGAAAGATTTAAAAAACTGAAGTTTTTTTCCCCAAAAACCCCTAAATAAAAAGCTGCTAAAAATTTGCAGCTTATTTTTTATTTCATGGATGTGCAAAGTGACAAATAAGACTAGAAAAGGGGAAATGAGCCCGATAAAGTTTTTCCCCGGGGGACCCCCAAAGTTATCTTCTGGCCAAAAAAATTTTCCAGAAAATGGGTATTATCCGATCAATCAAAAAAAAAATTTTTTAAAAGGACTTAAAACAAAAAATTTTATTTTTTAAAAAAATAAAATTTCGGTTAAATTTAAAATTTTTTCAAAGTTTTAATTTTAAAATATTCACTGTGTTTATTATATTCTGTAATTTTTAAAGGCCCTGATATTAGGGAAATTGACACAAAAATAATAATAATAATTAAATTTTACAAAATTAATTATGAAACAAATTGTGATGAGTACAGTCTTTTTCAAAAAAAATAATCAGAAAGGGTTTGGGGAGTGAAAAAGAGGGCAGGGTTTAATTGCTCAAGTGAAGTAACTTTTTTAACTGTAAGTAAAAAATTCTTTATGATAAATTAAATTTTTTAAATTTTGGGTTGTTTATTAATAGAAGAAAATAATAATATAATAAAAAGTTACTACATCCTTTTCAAAATTGGGTAGTTAATCAGTAGTTTACTCTACCATTTAGAAATGGCTAATCGAGTTGCTAAATTTGAGAAAATGCCGACTATGTATTAAAAAAAAAAAATTTTTGGCTTTTCAGCCAAAAACAGGGTTTTTATCCTTTTTTATTAGGTAAAAAAAAGGGAGCTATGACACTATACAAAAACAGCTTTTTTGCCAAACATTAAAACAATTATCTTCTTTATTAATGAACCAATTATGTCAGTAACTTAAAATATTGGGGAAAATTTAAAAGTTTTCTTTTTCCGGTGAAATTTTTGGGGGAAAAAAATAGAACAGAATATGGATATTAAAAATACATGAATAAATTGATTTTTAAAAACATTTATAAATTAAATAATTTTTATACCTAACTTAAACCTTTTTTTTATTTTTAAATATTACTCACATTTACACATCAAAAATTTAAGATTTTTTAAAATAAATTAAGAAAGATAAACATTACACATGAAATGAATAACGTTACAATTGTGTGGATAAGCTTGGATATTAAATAGTATGTACACAAATTGGGAAAATGAAAAAGGGAGTTGTAGACATGATATTTTTATAAAAAATTTTTCCTAATATATTATATGTATTTTTTTATTAGAAATAGTCACTGCACAGGTTTTATTTTTAAACCATTGTATTATGTCGGGGCGGCAAAAAAAAAGATTATTAACATTCTTTATTTTTACAAATATTTTTACATCCATTTTTTTTTAGTGGCATTTTTAAAAAAGAAGGGAGCAAAATTTATTTTTATACATAAAAATGCTAAAACTTTGAGGTAAACAATTTTTTATTATGGTTTATTAAATAATTTTTCTTGGGTTTTAAAAAAAAAGGGGGTATTTTTACTTTTAGTTTTCAAAACCCTAAAAAAAAAGGGATATTTAATCAAATTTTTCTTATTCGCCCATCTTTTAAAAATAATTTCATTTTTTTTTTTTTATATGTAACTTTCGCCCCCAAATTTAAAAAAAAATTATAAAAAGGGGAAAAAATTTAAAAAATTTTTTTAAAACCATATTGTTATTTTTTAAATTTTTAAAAAAATTTTTGCCCTTTTTTTAAAAAATTTTAAAATTTCCCCTCAATAAAATTTTGGAATTTAAACCTAAAAAAAAAAAAAAAAAAAAAAAAAAAAAAAAAAAAAAAAAAAAAAAAAAAAAAAAAAAAAAAAAAAAAAAAAAAAAAAAAACCCCCCCCCCCCCCCCCCCCCCCCGAAAACGTTTGCTCAAAATCAATTTTTTAACAGATATACCTTTTTGACGAAAAAATGACAAAACAATTATTTAATTTACTTAAAATGTTAACAGGGCCAAACAAAAGTTGTGATTGTTAAAATAGTAAAAGCCGTGAAGGTGGCACCCTCAAGTAAGAGCCTTATAAATTAGGTTTAAATCCGTCATACCAAAAAACCCCCGGATACCAATTTTTACTCCAATATTTATATTATCATAGATTTTATTTAAAAAATAGAAAAATTAAATAAAAATTTTAAAACCCTGTATTTCGAAAACGAAGGCTTTGGGGGCCCATATTTCTATAGACTTTTGTGTTTATTTTTGAACACTGACTACGTACCTGAACTATTGACATTTCCTCTTGAATCACCCTGTATAATCACTTAAATCATTTATTAAAAAAAGAATTATATGTCAACAAGCATTTGATAATAACCACAAAATAGGCTGGGGTGCTTCTAGTACTTTAACAAAGAAAACTTGTGCAAAAAAAAGCAAAATAAAATACATTGCACATATGATATTATTAAATAAAGATAGTTGAATGGCCTTAAGATCGGTTAATTTAAATAATACAGTACTTGATGCTTAGGTAATTTCAGAAGAACTTAAGTCAATTAACTCCACACCCTTCTTATTTTTAAAAGTTCTGAATCTACCAGTCGCAACAGATTAATAGGGCATTTTGTCAGAATTTATGATCTCATAATTTCAGTTAAATTAATTTTATTGTAAACTTGCCACCGAAATGTAGATAAACATTTTAGTTTTTTGGGGGTTTCTTTACTTATTTTTAGGACATCAGCCAATTCATAAGGGTCAATAGCGCTCAGCGCACTCAGTTTCTATATCCCGACACAAGGACCGAAGCGGTCCCATTGTGAAGCAAGAGCATTTGGTCAGTATCCAACAAGGACTTTTCAGTTGACAGGTACTTATGTCTCAAATATCATTATTATGTTGGAAAATATTGTAAGGTGTGCACAGAATAGTTGGATCTCAATGAAAGTGCCATTCATTAATTACCCAAGGATGATTTTAACGATTTTTGACCCCATTTAAGGGTACATAAGATTTCTCGAACCCCCTCCTCCCTCTTTTTTCATAACATTCAATCTTGTTTTTTTTTTAATAATAAAACTTTGTTAGAAAAGAATCAGTTTCACTAAAACTCACAATTTAACGTAAGTGAAAGATTTTTATTCTTTAGCAGATAATTTAGGTGTACTTTTTCATTGCTATCAGATATACCGGATGGTGCGTCGCCGACCGTATGTAAATTTTAAGGAGGTTAATTATCGGCTCCCTGTACATTTTACAGAAGAAGTGTAAGAACACCTTTTGAAGAGACCAATCTGACAAACCCTCGTGCCAAGTTTCAAAAAATTTTAATAAACGAATCTTAAATTATTCCATTAAATGTAATTGCAAAATTACCATTCAACATCCGAAATAAACCTAGATTTTTATTAATAAATTTTGACTTGTAAAATATTACATAAAAATGGATATCCCTTCCCCAGATAAGGGCATGTATAGATTTTCTTAACACCTCCTCAGGACCCTTACGTAATTAATGAATGGCCTCTGATCTGAGAAAACACATTATTTTAACTTTGGCCTAGGATTTAAATCAAAACATTTAATATATTGATCTATTGAGGAAAACGCTAAACAGGATATACTTTTACTCAAACTTTTTGTATTTTTGTACTCCTTTTATAATGATATTGCAAATTTTTATTTATTTTCCAAGCAAAAACTTCTACAAGGAGTGTATTTCCGTGATTTGCAAAATAATGTGTGCTTATATTCTGAGGCAAAATATTTTTTAAAATATTTTTTACCCTTCTTACAACAACAAATGCATGGGTTTTCCCATTGTAAATCGTACAACTAGTACAACAACACAAAACCTACAAATACTTTTATTAAGTTGCCAAAACAAACAAAAACTTTTACTAAGAATTGTTTTTTTGTATCCTTCACGTTTTGGTTTATTTCTCCTCTTGTACATCTAAGAGTTAAGAAATGTATCATGAAAATTGACGCTAATTTCTCAGAAAATCAAGATTTACTAAAGTTTCCATTTTTTACTCCTATTTTTTTTTATGACATATTTTGTGTATGATTTAATTAGTGCATTTTGAGAACATCCTGTATAAATGCAGTTTTATTGAACTTCCTGTGCGAATTTTGATAACCTACAGAGGCCGAGATAAAAATTTGCCATACGATTAAACCATTTCGGCGTAATTTTTAAATAAAGAGAAGTTTTTATTTACCAAAGCCCTGCCTTCTACAAACTTTAACTCGTAAATATTGTATTAGTTCGTTTGTAAATATGGAAAATAAGCATTTTAGCTTTAAAAATATTTTCTTCAAATTTATTGTCGCGGCTTTTTTATTGTTGCCTGTTAAAAACGTTTCGGCCTTTATCGCTGAGGATGTCACCAACGATTTAAAGTATATCAAAGTGTGTAATATAAGTTCACCCATTGATTTATGTAAGTATTTATTGTGAATGATTTTTAAATATGACATACTCCTATATACTGTTGACAAACTCGCAGTATTTTTTTTGATTAAAAAAGAAAAAGCAAACCATGATATTATTTTTTTTCAGAAACTTTTAAAAAACCTTTATGTGAAGTGGTATTCTTGTAAAATTTGCATTATTTGCCTTGTTCACTTTCGGTTTGACTGAAATTTATTTGTACTTCTAAATTTTGGTAATTATACAGGGTGTCCGGAAATAACGTTCGAATAATTCTAGGGGTGTTAAATTATGAAAAAAAGTTCATATCAACATAGGTCCGCAAATGCGTCATAAGGTCGCTATGGCGACCGGAATATAGGTTTTATTTAATATTTCTGGGAAACCCTTTCCAGATAGTCGTCTAAGTTTTGGCATATGAATTGCTTTTAATAATAGGTGCTTATTAGTGTTTTACTAAATTATTATTTTATTTAGGGGCGTGCCGACAGGGGAGGCCTTGATTTTATTTATTTACATTTTTATTAAACGTCATATTTTTTCAGTTTTCTTTAAAAATGCTAATAGCGTGGTATAAATAACATAGAAAAGAGATTCTTGTTGAAAACTTGTCAGGCTAGCCGTTTTCGAGAAAACACTCTTCAAAGAAAATAGTGCTTGCATGGTCGCCCAAACAAAAGATTATTTCGGCATTTTTTGTTAGACGAGAACTTTATTTTTGAACCTTATGTAAAATTCGTTCACCGCAGAAATATGGCGTTTAATAAAATTGTGGGCAAATTAAATCAAGGCCTCCCCTCACGGTTCGCCCTTGATTAAAAAAATAATTTAGTAAAAACACTGAAAATTGCCTATTATAAAAAGCAGTTTATATGCCAAGACTTAGATGACCATCCAAAACGGTACCAGGTATAAAATAGAACCCCTATATCCCTGTGCCCTCTTTGAATCGCCATAGCAACCTTATGACGCATTTGCGGACCTATGTTGATATGAAGTTTTTTTCGTAATTTTACATGTAAAATCATCCCTACAATTGTTCGAATGGTATTTCCTGACACCCTGTATAGAAGTGGAGCTCCACTGTTTTTTGTCCGTAAAAAATCGAAAAATTAACATATATGTTTTTTTTAAATTCTACTTTTCATCGGATTTGTGATAAAAATTGTTTGATAATCGAAAAACAACCGATTTAAAATGATTTTTGCAATTAAAATTTAAAAAATTAACATTTTGACTTTTGACCCCAAATTTGAGGGCATCCAATAATATACCGCAATATTTATATTTTTTTTTGTTGCGTATCAAAAAACAAACAATTAAAAAATGATAACTTAATTTTAACGATTTTTACAAATTTTTACAATATTAAAAAAATCAAAAATTTTAAATCCGATGACGAAAGAATATAAAAAAAATAACCTAAAAAAATAAAAAAAAATCAAAAATTGATATATTTTTTTCAAATTATTCTATTTTGACTTTTGACCGCAAATTTGAGGGTCATCCGATAATATTTCGCGATATTTATATATTTTTTTCTTGTTGCGGATCAAAAGACGAACAATAAAAAAAATGGTTAACTTAATTTTTACGATTTTTACAAATTTTTTAGAATATTAAAAAAAATACAAATTTTATATTTGATGTCGAGAACATTTAAAAAAACTAACCTAAAAAAATTGACATTTTATTTTTTTTTTTATTATTTTATTTTTGATGCGCAACAAGAATAGATTAGAAATATTATGAAAAATTAATGCATTTCCTTATGTGTCAAAAAATTACGCGTAAGGCATCATTGTATTTAGAGTATAGTCGTATTTTCATTTATTTTATTAAAATTTTTGGTAAAAATACAAAACTCCCAGAAATATCGACCATTTAAATGGAAAAGGCTGTAAAGTGGCGCCATCTATTCTCCATATTAAAGCAAATAATATAAAATCTAATATAACACAATAATTATAAATATTCTATAATAGTTTCGTTTAAAAACCAACAGTGTTGTGCGAAAAATAAAAAAAGACAGTGAAATTGAATTAGTTTGAATTTGACATTTGATGATGTCAACTTTAAATATGATATCAAAGAACTATGGAAGTCCGAACTAACCTACTATTCATTACGCAAACTCGTGAGGGTCTTTTTCTCTATACCCACCTGGCCTTCCATAAGCCTTGAAGCTTTCTTGGGGTGTTGTCAAGTCAGGTGCGGTTCAGTTAAACTGTGACGGGGCTGTTGTTTCTTTTTGTATTTAGCGTGCGTAGGTTTTAAAGCTTAGTAGGGCCCTTCGAAGCAACCTTACAAGGACCTACCGGGAAACTCCCGGTATCCCGGTGGGCCAGCACGCGCCTACTAAAAGTGATACACAATAAGTGAATAGGTTAATTATTGCTATGTCACATATCGGCATACCTAAGTAATTTTATTTTTTACATTAAAAAAAAAATTGTTACAGGAGGCCGGGGGCCACCTCTGAAAAACATCCGGTATAGGTCTAGCATGTTATTTTTGTATGGGACCTTTTTAATTTAGAAATGATGTAAGCAAATACATTTTATTTTAGATGCAGTAAACGATGTTTTAATTAACAAAAACTTAGAAACCAGTCGATCAAACGCTTTCAAGTGTTTTATACACTGTCTACTGACAAAGTACGGATGGATGGATGAAGATGGTGGTTTTTTACTTCACGATATCCGACAGACATTGCAGCAAAGCGATGTGGAAATTCCAAGTTTGGAGTATATTTTGTATGTCTGCACCACTGTCAAGTCAATGGATAGGTGCCAGCGGGCTTATTTCTTTACTGAATGTTTTTGGAAGAAAATGGAAGAGGTAAATTTATTTTTAAACAATTTTAATATACAGTGTGGCTAGTAAATTAATTTTTATTAAAAGCTTTATTCAAATTTGATTTTAACATTGATTTTTTTGATCGAAATGAACAGTTACCTACCAAAAAATAGTAGTAACGTGATTAACATTATCTACAAAATTTTATTTTGCTCCAAAAAAATCCAAAAGTGGGGTTTTTCTGAAAACATCAAAAAAGTTATGACAAAATGTTTTTCTTAATGCAATTTATAGCCCATATTCACAATTTCCTCTGTTACAAAATTAGACTTACTGCAAATGACATAAAACTTTTTGGATCTTGAAAGGGTAAAAATGTGGTGTGACGCTAACCTTTTGTCATTTAATACATCAAAGACTATATTGCATTTCAATGGGGCAATGGCTAATGTTTTTATCGACAATTTGTTTAATTGAAACCGTTCCGAGGTAGAATTTTTGGTTATATATAGTATATATATATATATATAATATTTATATATATATATATATATATATATATATATATTTTAAAATTTAATTTTATTTATTTTTTTATTTATTTAAAAAATTATAAAATTTAATATTTTATAAAAATTTTTTAAAATTTTTTTATATAATTTATATTTAAAATTAATTATAATAAAAATATTTAAATAATATATTAAAATTTTTAATATATATTTTATTAAAATTTTAATTTTTTTTAAAAAAAATTTTATTATTTTATTTTTTAGGGGAAATCCCCCCAATTTGAGGGTTTGTCCCACGTCATCAAACCCATGACTTGGAAAAAAAGGGGTTTTCTAGCTAATTCATATAAATTCAATGCTGTTCACCCTTTTTAATTAAAGTTAGGCAATAATGCGAGTACGTTCCCAAAACGCTTTTTAGGGCACGTTCAATTGTTTTCTAATAAAATTTAAAATTTATCATGGTTCCGATTACCAATAAATTTTTAATTTTAAAGTAAAGCTAACTTAAATCAAAAATTGATTGGACCAGCTTATCGCGGTTCAAGTTCGCTTTATCAGCCTAAAATATCTAAACTTAACGTTATTCTTGTCTCAATTTTGTTGATTTTTTGTGTTTCTCATGATGGAAGACCATCGAAATCCCCGATTTTTACAAAAATGTATTTCCTTTTCTCAGTTTTTCGTTATTCCGTGAAATATCGTATAATTTTTTAATATGTGTTTGGTGTTTTTCATAAATACAGAAAGCAACTGCAACCATACGTTTGGCTTATTTACAAAGCAATAAATAATACACATAAATTATGGGAGAAAAAATAGTAAACATTTATTACAAAAAAAAACTCCCCCCCCCGAAACACAAATGAACAGAAATCGAGAATGAATGATAAAAATTCGAAACACTTTCATCATCGCTACAAATTCTGATGAATCTGAGTCTTTACATTTTTAATAACAGGAAGAATATCTAAAAGGGCCCCAAATAGCGATCTCTTTCCCGGCGCTTGAATAAGATTATTCGTAGACGGCAGTAATGGGTTTTTTTGTCAGGGGTTCCTATGGGAAAAAAAAAAAACTTAAAGGAAAGGCAATATGGTTAATTTAAATTTAATTAAAAAAAAAAGTTCGCACACATTTTTTTTTAAAAGTTTTTTTTAACTATATTCCATAAATCTATTTTTGGCTGTATCAGGATACTCGATTTAAAGCAATACGGGGGGTAAAATTATCCAGGTATGACCTTAAAAAACAACTCTTTTTTCAATGACATATGGCTGTTCTATCAAATATGTTGTTGGATATGAATCATCCCATTTAAACTGCGTTTTTTTAATCCTCTACATGGAAAATTTTTAAAAATTTCCCCACACCATCAAGATTCTGCAAATTTTTTAGTGAAACTAATGTAACATGTTGCCCGTAAAAAAAAATTATAATTTTTAAAATTTAAATAAAAATTTATTTTAAAAAACAAAATTTAAATTTATTTTAAAATTTATAATTTAAAAAAATAAGTTTTCTTTTTTATTTTTATATATAATATATATATATATATATATATATATATATATATATATATATATATATATATATATATATATATATATATATATATATAATATATATATAAAAAAAAAACTTATCTATATTCGGATAAACGAGTTGCAAGTTATTTGAATTTTCTTTCTTATAAGCCATGACCATGGATAAAACCCCCAAAAGACAAAAATTGACGAAGTCAATTTTTGTTTTTTTTTAAACGAACCATGGCTAACGCGACAAATTTCCAAATTTGGGTTTATCCTTTAACTATGGCTTATAAAACAAATTTTAAATTCAAATAACCAATTTATCAAAGATAATTTATATGTTTTAAAGGAAGATTAGTAAATTTGAATTTTCAACCATATAAAGGGGTTCCATTTAAAATAACAATTGATAGTGATTTGTTAATTTTCCGATCATCATTTGTTTTTTTTTTTCTTACACTATGAAAATCTTCATGAAAAATCCTGCAACTTTCAAAAAACTATTTTTTTTATGCGCAATTATACAAAAACCCTCTACAAACCCTCGTGAAAGAAAAAAAAAAAAAAAAAAAAAAAAAAAAAAAAAAAAAAAAAAAAAAAAAAAAAAAATATATATATATATATATATATATATTATTTTAAAAAAAATTTATTTTAAAAATTAATTTTTTTTTTAAAAATTTTTTAAATAATTTAAATTTAAAAATTAATTTTTTTTTATAATATATATAATATTAAATTAAAATTTTTTTAATTTTTTTTTAAAAAAAGTTTTTAAAAAAATTTAATATCCCGGGGGGAAACCTTTTTTGTAAAGGAAAAGTTTTCCTTTTCCCCAACCTTTTTTAATGTAAAAAATTTTGGGCCCCAAAGATTATTCTTTATAATCCCCAAGGGTTTAGATGCGTTGGGGAAACGTGCCTTTTTGTTTAAAAATTTTGCCGGCTGAAAAAAAAGCCTTTAAAAAAAAATTGGGGACCTTAAATTTTCTATAGCGGGCTTTATTCTCTGACTGAGTATTTTAGCGACCGTTTATAAGTATTCGTTACTTTTAGTTTTTTTCTTATTTAAAAAAAATTTACTATTTTTTTAAAATTTTGTTTTTTTTTTATGTAGATGTTTGTTTTTATTTTATTCGAAATCAATGACTCTTATGGTATTTTAAATTATTTTTGTAATAGCGTTTTAGGTAACTCTTATATTGACTATTTTTAAACTTTGTTATTTATTTTTATGTATATGTTTTTTTTCTACTTCATTACACTGAAATGGCAATTATTTTTAAGGCACTTTTAGTTAGTTTTGTAACAGTGTAGACATTCTCTTAGTTATTTTTGCTTTGTTAACAAGAATCTTTCTTTATAACAATAAAGCATATTTTGACTTGACTTGAATTGACTTCTTAGTTTTAAAAAAGCTTTATACCAGACACATTTTTTTTGAAGTAGTAGCATATTAAATGTGTATTTTTTGTATAATATCCAAATTGGGCCATTAAAATTGGGTCACATTTGATGCAAAGTTAATTTATTTTTGAGCTTATAGAATACATCTTAATAAAATATCTATTTTTAAAAAAGGTAGTTTGTGTTTAAGTGTAGTTGGATCAGTATAAGAATAAAAATTCGGCGCTCTTTTAAAAAAAAAAAAATAAAAAGTAGCTAAAAAGGTTTAATTTAAACTGGCGGTCGCCTTTGCTTATTATATGGACTATTTTTACAGACACGTCAGAAAGCGGCACATTATAAAAACCAAAGGGGACCGCCAATTTAAATCAAACCTTTTTAGCTATTTTTGTTTTTTTTTTTTTTCAAAGAGAACCAAATTTTTATTTTGATTGATCCAATTATACTGGGTGTCCCAAAAGTAATGGGACACAGAACACACAGATTCCTTGATCGAAATAATGCAATTAACGTAAAGGGGGTTCAAATTTTTAAAATTTTGTTTTCGTTTTTTCGTAATAATTTCTTAACTAAGTGACATAGCTGTACGAAATTGGGGATTGCTTTAGATGGTATAACTTTTTTTAAGCTTAGTGTATTGACCTGTTTATTAAAAAAGAAGTTACAATAAGTCCCTCTGCGTCAAAAATGTATACCTTATGTAAGTCCCTAGGGGTAACTGTTTTTGAGATAAATGCATTTTAAAGGACCCCGCAATTTTCCTATGGAAAATGATTTTCGGCAAATTGGTTTCAAACTTTGCAAAGTAATAGTTTTCAACATGCTGATCAAAAGTCTCCACGGGAAAAAAACCCAAAAACCCCTTTAACCCCCCCAAAATCAGCTTAAAAAAGTCACAAGGGTTTGGGGGAAATTTTGAGGCTGGTTTGGGGGGATTAAAAGGGGGTTTAGCCGTAAAATCAACGTGTTAAAAATTTTTTTTGCAAAAGTTTAAAAAATCATTTTCCAGGGGAAAATTTTTTTTAAAAAAAACTCCCTAGAGACAAAAAAAAAAACATTTTGACGCGGGGGAATTCTTTTTTAAAAAAAGGATTATAAGCAAAAATTATACCCCCCAAAGCTTTAGACCGTAGCTAGCGCCCTCCCAGCAACATAAAAAATATGGACGAATTAGAATTTCTCGCTTCAAAAAACCCCCAAATTCCCAATTTCGTACCGCTATGTCATTTTCAGTTTAGTTCAGAAATTATTACAAAAAAACGAAAACAAAATTAAAAGTTTGACACCCTGTATCTGAGTTATTATCAACTTTGGATAAGGCTTTGGTTATTACAATTTCGACCTAAGGAATCTGCTTTTTCCCCATTACTTCTGGGACACCCTATATAACTATGAAGGTACCTTATGGTTTAAGAGCTAGAGCCGAAAATCATCGTCATCAGTAATATGGAGTTTCTCCCGTAAAACATGTTCATTTAGTATTGTAAATTTTGTTCCCGCGCAGACTGACAACCTATTGGACACAGAGGTTAGCAATAAGGGGTGGAAATGTAAAAATTTTGGGAAAAAATCGTTATCGATAATAGGTCAGCCATTTTGGCCACTTGAAGTTGAACCCCTAAGGTGTCTAAATCCAAAAGGGCTGACAGTTAGGTGGATATCAAGGGCAGTAAACCGGGGTCAAATTATCCCCAGCGCTTACTTTATAAAGGGTGTTTTTTAATTGAATGTCAATATTAAAGGGGGCAATTTTTGGGTCTATTTTAGAAAGAAAACTTCATACGAACGTTTGTTAAACTAAAAAAAAGTTTTGAGATACAGGGTGGTAAGATTTTTAAAAATCATGCAGAGAAATGGTTTTTATTTTTTCAAGCGAAAACCGTGCATCGTATTGAGAAAAAATAAGTGATCAACTTTGCTTATTAATGATTGGGGATTTCAAAATTATTTTTGATTTTAAGAGAAATCAGTGACGTACCATCAATATCTGCCAAAATAGGCAGGTCAAATTCCGTACGAACGCCACTGTGTGGAAATTAAAAAAATGTATTGCACTAAAAAATGCCTCTTGATACATAGTACATGTATGCCAAATTTTATTAAAATATTAAAAGTGGTATTACTGATATTAATAATAAATTATTTATTTTTTTAAATTTTACCACCCTGTATCTCAAAAGTTAGGACGTTTAGGACATACGTTCATATGAAGTTTTGCTTTAAAATGAACCCAAAAATTATCCGCTTAAATATTGACATTCAATTAAAAAACACCCTGTTTAGAGTAAGCACTCGGGATAATTTGACCCCGTTTTACTGACCTCGGTATCCAACTGTCAGCCCTTTTGGATTTAGACACCTTAGAGGTTCAACTTTGAGTGGTCAAAATGGCTGACATATTATTGATGACGATATTTTTTCCCAAAAATGTTGCACTTATACCCCTTCTTGCTACCCCCTATATCCAATAGGTTGTCAGCCTGCGCGAGAACATAATTAACAATACTAAATGTTTTACGGGAGAAACTACATATTACTGATGACGATGATTTTTTGGCTCTGGTTCTCTGTTATAGGGTTAAAAACAAATAAACTGGTATTTTATATGCAAACACTTATTTAATATAGCGTCACTTTAAAGAAAATGTATTTGGAATGTAGCATTGTCAAAAGTAACAAGTTTTATGTAGGATGCGTTAAGTCGTGTTTTGCAATTTACAAAACATGGGCAAAAAATCAAAATTATCTTATATATCTAAAATTTTGCACATGGGCTAAAAATTGCATTAAGAAATATTTTTTATTAAACCTTTTTTCCATTAAAAGAAAGGAGTTTCTTGGACTTCCATTGTCTTAATTTATTTTATAAACACAATGTTTTAACTGTTAAATATCTTTAGCCATCTTCAGGTGAATACTAAAAAAGTTATTCTACGGATATTCATAATAAAACTAAATGCGCTACGACAGGCTGAGATTACAATTGTTTTAACTCTTTAGAGACTTATCAGGAATTAACCCTGTCATCCACAAGTGATATGAAAGTATCTTCGAAGTTTTAGAGTGATTCCTAACTCCCTTTTTTCCAGAGTACTCGGTAGAGTGTGTCGTGCCTTGATGGTCAGAGTACAGTGTCTGTAGAGCCTGGTAGAGCCCTGATAAAAAGCGGTATACCTGGTACGTCACTGCATTTTGGAGCATCTAGATGTACCTAGCGATTGTTTTATAATAGTACGGATGCTCCAATATTGTCCAGAGCCACATTATATCGCTGTCTCCATATATGGGTAGTCGTATCGTAAAGATGTATATGTTGGGCGCAAAGCCCGGAAACGGCCAATGGACGGAAAAGTGGCCAAACCCCGTTCTGGTCGACAGCATTTTGCCAATGTCCGAAATCGGTTTCCGGGCGTTTAACGTAGACCAGAACTCGTTCTGGACCTTTTGCAATTGCCAGAATGCGTCTAGCATACAAACAAGCTGTCCAAAAACAGATTTTGTGCGTGTTTCAAAATAAAAAGCCGCTTTGCTTACCAAAACTAACCATGTCCGACTAGAACTTAGGGCTTTTGAATTTGTCTTGATTATTTGTGGAAGTTACAAACAAAATTTTAACAACGTATTAGAAAAACCCCGGGGAAATTTATAATTACATTAAAAGAAAAAATTATAACTTCTATCATATCAAAAATTATATAAATTTTGTTAATAACTTCTATGTAGTTATAATTTAGACAAATTCAAAAGCCCTAAGTCCTAGTCGGTCATGGTTAGTTCTAGTTAGCAAAGCCTTTTATTTTGAACAATGTCGAAGAGTGGCTTAACTGCTTGTTAAGCCTGGAAGGTGCTAGAAGATGGCCAAGTAACAGTGTCAATGGGGATCAATTAAGTAACCCTTACCACATAAAGCAATGCAACATCTTCGGTTGGACTTTCTGTTTAACCTTCGACCAGTGATGTTTAGTTAAAAACTAGTTTTTACCGGGAAAGGTACTAGGAGGAGCCAGATAAGGCGTTCTTAACTCTCGGGAATTAAGGAGAAATTCACCTGTCCTAATTATACTCGAAAGGGCTGGCGAAATAAATCCTCTGAAGGAGCTCAAGCCAATTAATTTTAGCAAACAAGCAACATCCCCAATTATTTATGCCGTTTCTAATGACAGTATACTTAGAAACAATAAATTACATCAAACCAAATAAATAAGCACTTTTTGCTTGGTTGACGACCAGTTAACACGTATGGTAAGACCTACAGAGCTTTTACGGGAAACAGCCGCTGGAGGCATGAAACAAGGGTACTTAACCTTTGAGGACCAAGAAAGATTTAAACCGTCAGTTAGTAGTGCCGTAAAAGTGTATTTTAAAGTTCTGCGATGAATACTTTTTTTTTAAATCATAGCTAGCCGTACGGTGGACGCAAAAGAACAAAAAAGGGTCTGACAGTTATGGATCATTGACCAAACTGGACCAAACTTTGGAGTCATTGATTATAGAAAGCCCCATATTCAACCAACATTTGGTGTGTAAATAAGCCACAAGGGTCGCTCCACCTCTTGTTAAGCCTTGATACGGGACCTATAGCGGAAAACAGGTTTGGCACTGAGGTGATAATGAAACTGGGCCAGTTCGGTTAAAAAAATCCACTGGTATAATTGTCAATGGATCATTCAATGGAGAAGAGCTTGAGTTTTTGCAAAAAATTATTTATATTTTTCATAGTGAAAAATGACGAAAAAAAAAACAAAAGGGTTAAATAACTTTACAATACAATTTCTGTATAGGATTGTTTTTAAGCTTGTTATTTTGTTATTTTTCAGCAACAGCCTAGCGAGGATGAGTTTTTTTACAGTGTAGAACAAAAAAAGTAAACTATATGGATATATCTTAAGTACAACATTAAAGAAATTTTAGAACAAGTTGTTTTAGCCAGGGTCCATCCAAATCCCCAAAATTTTTTTGATGAAAAACCTACAAAAAAAAAAGCAATTTATGAATTTAAGTTTTTTGTTTAAATTTATAAAATAAATATAAATTAATTTAGTAAATTATTTATTTATTTTTTTAAAGTCACTTAGTGGTAACACGGTCGGCGGGAAGGGATATATACCCCGCTGATCAATTAGCAGGCGGAGTGAGAGAGAAAGGTTGTACAAGCATTATTTCTCTCTCCAACCGCTGTTTCCACGACCACATGGTAAGGCTGCCTCTGTAGGTATATACTCGAAGGTCGATATTTGTTTCTAAAATATATAATGTTCCGAAAAAAAAACATATCCTGTTTAAAAGCGCGTTTAGGAATGATTTCCCTGGGATAAAGGCCATATCAAGGTAATCACAAATCTGTTCAGAAAAGCGGTTGCTAACGTCCATTGTTATTTGTTATTGTTCAGAAATAACAACGGGAATCGCCTAAGGTGTTCCCAGTTGACCCCGCAAAAAGGCCCCAGCAATTATTCCCTCGGCATGAGTGTTTAGCGAAATGATAAAAATGGATGGCGGATGATAGACGGATGTCGTGATCCAAGGTCTTTTTTCCTGTTTTTTGTCCAAGATAGCTAAAATCCACTAAAAAAAATGGAGTAAAATTCTCTTTTTCTCAATTTATTAGTTTGCCTCTAAGATGAAGAAGGCAATTCATTGCTGCAGGAAACTCAGGTATATTAGCAAAAAGAATGGTAAGTTGACACAAAGCTTTCATTAATTAACCCACTGATTTTCCGATGCTCACCTCAATTACGTCATAAATACGCGATATTAGTGTGGCGTCCGCAACGTCCATTTTTGTTTTGACCTTCTAGCAATAATATTTACTTAAGTTTATAAGTAAGCACAAATTTTTTAAGGAAAAATAGAAATGTTCATTTTCATTTTTACTATCACAAGTGACATGTAATACAGAAAATGGTTTATCTTAAAACCATACTGGACTTTTTAAATTTTTTAGAAATTCTTGCTGCTTTTTTTTCTTGGCCCCTCGGGCGTTAGAAAAATTCCCCTTTTTGTTTTGGGTTTCACTTTTTGGCTTCTGGGCGGGGAATTCCCCTTTTCCCCAAAAAAAAAAAGGGGGGTTTCCCACGTTTTTGGATTC
>JAHBCN010010059.1:0-32880 GCA_019359885.1 Listronotus oregonensis | reverse complement strand
TGTGAGATGCTTGTACACACTACATTACTTATGACTAAAATAGTGATGGAACCTTTCGAATGATCTTCCGAACGATATTCGAATGTAGAAATGTTTCGAATGATTCGAATATGTCTTTTGGATATTCGTATTCCAATCAGCTAGGGTATATTACCGCTACTTATCGGATGATAGTTCATTCCATTCGCGGTTCATTCATATCAAAAATAGAAATTTTCCACAAAATGTCGACTTTTTTGGCGGCCACTGTATACTATTCTATACACCACACCAATAATTACGAATTAAAACGAAAACAAAACTTCCGCCGCACCACCAATAACAGCAAAACAAATTAAAAAACGTATACAAATACGTATGCGAACACAACATCAATCCAACAACTAAAATAGTCGACTGAAATTAAAAGCCGAAACAAAATAATTTATTTTTTATCTTCCGACAACTGATTTATCCGAAATAATTCGCTATTTCGAAAGCAAACGCTTTGACTTCGGGGTAAGTCGACGGTCGGCGGTCGACGCAATATATCGAATATCGACTGGCGTTGATCGGTAAATGTTTCATAGGTCGAATGATATGCCGAATATGAAGATCTTCCGGAATATGAATATTCGAATATTAAAATCATCCGAATATGCCCATCGCTAGACTAAAGGTTGCTTGCTAGGGCAAAATTACATTGCGCAAGACTGCTTTGCGCATTTGATGAGCACATAAAATCTTGCCTTACATAAACTTGTATAGACTGGCTTCTTGACAAACCGCAAGCAGACAATTTCAATCAAATCACTGAGAAGTTGAAGCTTAACTGTTTATTAATTTCAATATATACGCATAAAAAGAGTGAAATTTCATCTTAATCCAACGGAATAATATTTTATATATTTTTTAGAGTTAAAATATCTTGATTTAACATTTAACATATACTGGGTGGTCCAGTAACAAATAAATAATATGGATTATGCCAACTAAAATGTAAATATCGTGATATACTTCTATATATTTTTAAAATTATACATTTCTGGAGCTTATAAGGGTAAATTTAGATTAAAATATTTTGGTTTATTGTTCCAAATATACAGGGATATTTGGAATTAAAGATTTTTTTGGTTTGTTCCCACAAGATATTTTGTGACATATAAAGTGGTACATAGTTTTAAATATTTTTTTGGCAATTTTTTAACAGAGGTATAATAAAATTAAGCTTCCCATAACTAAAATAATTTTCGTGTACATTTACAGAGTAAAGTATCTAGGAGGTTTCATCCACCATGCCTCCTGGTTTTACCTATATTTTTGGGATAAGTCGTTTAAAAATTGTTTGCCGCGCAAAAAAATGCTGTTGTGAAATTACTTGTTAATAATTTAGTATTGTTCATTAAATTATTTATTTATTTATATAATAATTATAATTATACTGGAGCAACCTGTATGTGTTGAATTGCAAATCACATTTTTTAACTCTAAGCAAGTATGTAAATTATTTTTTGTTTGTTTGATTTAGATGATAAGTCAGCCTTTTTAAGAGTTTCAATTAGTATAAGGGACAGGAAGCTTTAACTTTTCAGTCATTTTTGGGCCACCCTGTATGCCTGCACAGGAATGTTCTATTTCAAAGATGTTCCTATTGACTTAAAATCAACAAAATTTAAAATTTTTTAAAAAATCGTTCGAGAGCCAGAATCTCATGTTATGTGTGCCATATCATTTAGTTACTTCATTAGTTCCTTAGTTATCTTAAAATCCAACAATTATTGACGTATAGTGTAATTTACATTAACATTTTCGATGTAGAAATAAATAAAGAGTTAAAACTTGGCCAAATATACAGAGCGTTCTGTTTAAAAAAAATGTACCCAACCAATGATCGATATACAACATATATTTTTGACCCAACAATAAAAACTCCGTTTTCATTGTTGGGTACCAATTTATCCAAAAAAATATAGGTAAATCCAGGAGACATGGTGAATGAAACCTCTAGATAATTTACCCTGTAGATGTACACGAAAATTATTTTAGTTATGGGTAGCCTAATTTTATTATACCTCTGTTGAAAAATTGCCAAAAATATTTTAAAACTATGTACTTCTTCATATGTCACAAAATATCTTGTGGGAACAAATCAAAAAATAAAAAAAATATCTTTAATTTAAAATATTTCTGTATATTTGGGACATTAAACCAAAATATTTTAACTTAAATTTACCTTAATAAACTGTTAGAAAAGTATAATTTTTAAAAATATATACAAGTATATCACCATATTAACATTTAAGTTGGCATAATCCATATTATTTATTTGATACTGAACCGCCCTGTACGTGTCAAATGTTAAATTAAATAATTTTAACTCTAAACAAATTTATAAAATGTTATTTCGTTGGATTTAGACGAAATTTCACTCTTTTTATGCGTTTATATTGGACTTAATAAACTGTTAAGCTTAAACTTCTCAGTTATTTTTTTTTGGCCACCCTGTAGGCCTGCACAAAAATGTCCCATTTAAAAGATTTTTCAATTGATGTGAGAAACAACATACTCAAATTTTAAAAAAATTGTTCGAGAGCCAGAATCCCATGTTATGTGTGCCATGTCCTTTGCGTGCCCCCCTGTGTCGCAATTCTCTAAGATTAGGCGCACATCAGATGCGCGAGGAAGTTTTGCGCAATTAAATTCCATCTCTAGAAATTTTAAGTTTTTTGAAGATGCCTGTTTAATAGCTGTTGACCCTATAAAACGTCTTATTATTTAAATCCTAAAAACTATCTAAGTTGAAAAATCTCCTTTTTAAGGGGTCGATGCTTGGGGAAAAATTACAATTTTAAACATATTTTTTAGTTCAATTACCAATTCTTTTCTTTTAGCTTTCTGTTAGCAGCATAAAAAAGGTAGTTTAAAATATAAACCCAAAAATGTTCATACATATCTATATATTAATACATATTATAAATACAAATTAAAAAACATTTTAAAAAATCAGTCGAGTTCTCTTCGTCCCCTGATAATCCTTAATTCTCCTGATAAAAACTGCTTCTTGCTTTACTTGGGACATCCATAGTATGTTAGTGCTAAAATAAAATCTAGTTACTCCCATGGAAAATGATTAAAAAAAAACAAATTATAATAAATGTGTTATTAAAAACAGTATTTGGCATATTTTTTACATTTTTACGATACATCTCATACATTTTTAGGAATATTTCCTTAATATATCTCATATAGGTATTTTCAAAAACATTTTATTTGAAATTCGTGCATAGTGTTTTATAATTGATATCTATAAAATGATTACAATAAATCAATAGGGTTTCATTATTTTATGAGTTGTAAATACTAAGATACTGTAAATGATCTTTCTGGAGCTTCAGATAGTTTTTTCAAAAGTACTGCAGTCTTTTTATGCACATTTTATTTACTTTTGGAGACAAAAAAGCCTATTCTTCAAACTAAGAAATTCTTAATAAACTTTTAACGCATTTGTTTGAAAATTCTTAAAACAATTCTGACAAATACCAGAATACTCTTTACATTTTTAATTTTTAGCAAAAATTTTAATACAGTCTTTGTCACATACCAAAATTAATTTTATTTAGGGTACCACTTACATGCATCCTTTCACGGTGCAACTAAAGAAATGGTTAAAAATAGGCCCAAAGCAATAATATCGATATAGCCGTAGCTATAGCAATTTGAATGGTTTCTTGTAATAAGCTAAATTTTTTATTTAATCGGCACTTATTATATCAGTTATATTTATTACAATGGTCTAAGAGGATATTACAAATATGACCATTTAACAACGCCCTTAGTTAAATTAATTGAGGGGATTAAACCCATATTATTATTTTTCTAACATACTATGACTCATACTACATATTCCAATACATACTGGAAGAAAGTTGTTTTACCCCTGTAACCAAATTTATTTTTCCATTCTATCTATAGGATAGTTGAAAACTACTAAAAAGTTTTAGCAGCTCCAAATTGTTTACAAGATAAAATTAAACTTTTTCGTCTTAGTTTTTTCTCAAGCAATGTATCAAGTATGTTTTAGACAAGATAAACAATTTAAAAATAAAGTCATTCATACCTTTCGATTGGATTAAAGTTGTCTGTCCCATGATCACAAAAATCTTAGCAAGTGGCTTCAGATTTGTATGTTTTATCAGCAGATCTTTTCGGCAAATGGCTAAAAAAAGTTGTGACAGCTTGGGAAATAAATTTTACTGCCTTGAGCACCTTTATTTATGTACTTATCTTCAGTGTTTTTCACATATTTTATGGTATTTATATAAAATTGCAGGCCCCTTGTCAAACAAGTATTCTTTATTGCAAACCTTTGCCCAAATTACACATCTAAAACAAAATCGTTGGTCCCTTGAAGTTGAACTTAATTACTAATCTTACTAATCAAACTTGTAGTTTTTAATAAATTTAAGAGTATTTAGTAAACTTTAGTAAATAATTTTTACATTTAAAAATTCTACCTATAATTAAAAAAAAGAGTTTAAAAGACGTACAAGTTAATAATTTATATTGCTATTTGAATTTAGTATTGGTACATATCTAGATTCATGTTTTGGAAAAGTAAAGTGTGATATTTCTTGATCCGCACGAGAATTACACAGAGTATATGCACAATAATATCCACTACTTTTATTAGTCATTATTTATGTGGGTAATAGTTTTTATTTATCAAAAACTTAAAACACAATAAAATTAAGTTCGTCGTCGAACGTAAACAATTATTTAGCTTTGTCAGTAAGAGCTATCAATTGGACTTTAAACATATTCGGTAATGGACGACGTAGTATATGCAACCATAATTACTAAACCATCAAAATTCGTCCGTGTCGCTTCTGTATGGATCAGTATTCTGGGACCATACCTTAAAACCCAAATCAGAATTATGTTGTTAGGTATTGTACGTCATTAGTAAGAAGTCGTCAGGTAAAACAACAAAAAACTAGTTTTAGCTTGGCTTTTAAACATCGGCAAAGTTAAATAGCAAAGAAGCCAGAAAATATTATAATACATGGTAATATATTTCTAATTTAAAAATACGTTATAGTTATTAGAAAACCCCTTAAAATAATTTAAATATATTACGATGCACCCTCCATTATTAAAAAAAAAACATTTTTATTACACCAAAAAAACTCGATCGACCTTATTTAATTTTACCAAATCTAAACAACTATTTACGGTGTTTTAAAAATTATTTTATAACAAGTTAAAAAAACATTGCGAAGAGAAGAGGACAACTATTTAATACGTAAATAGTGGACCTTAAATTGCAAGGATGCGCTAACCAAACTGGGTCAAAACAATAAGGTTACACTGGACATAACGGCCTGGAGGGAAATGAATCCGCAGACCTCCTTGCCAAAAGGGGGGCGGAAACAAAATTCACAGGGTCGGAACCGTCATCGGTTCAGCTTGGATACAAAAAGAAAATCTTCGGTACTGGCATGGACTTCCGAGTCTCAGACACTCGAAGGCCTTCATAAGCCCACCGAACCAACAATGTACTGTCAAACTACTGGAGCAATCAAGGGTACATCTTAAAACTCTAGTGGGACTATACACGGGACACTACAGATTGAAATACCACATGTACAAGATCGGCCTAGCGGAAGACGCCGAGTGCCGCATGTGTATGGAGGGGGATGAATCGGCAGAACACATACTGTGTTCGTGCCCAGCAATGGCACGACTAAGATTTGCAATCCTCGGCAATGACACCTTGTTGCCGGGGGAGGTGAAAGATCTCTCTTCTAACAGGTTCATCAGATTTATTAGAAGTCTGGACCTGGTGGGAGAAATATAAAAGGGTGTGAGCCACAATATACCGATCGGTTGCGGTGGAAGGGTGTTATACCTACTCACTTTAAACCTACCTACCTACAACAAATACACATTTTACCAGGGTTATCCAATGAGGACTTCATAGGGCAGGGTCATAATTAAAGTGTTTCTAATATTAAAAAAATGTATCTAAAATAGTTATCTTCTGTATCAAGAAAAACCTGAAAACCGCTTAAAAATAATTTAAATTAAAACATTACAATAAAAAAAAATAAATACTTAATGGGACACTTCGTTTATAACTTAATTTTTAAAGAAATACCTTATTGGTTGTACTCACCTGTTTCATAATTCTTTTCTTCTGGTGACCACTGGCAATATTCTCCATTTTTAAGGATCTACAGGAAATTTAATAAAATAAGAATAATATATTACCCAAATTTAAAACTCTTTTTATTTTTATTACAAAAAATGAAACAGAAATGCACAAAGTATATTTTTCAACAATATTATAAATTTAAACTTTACATTTACATACATTTTGGTAATTACTTAAATTATATATATACAGTATGTCCACGGAAAAGGTGTTGAAGAGAAAAAACTTTTTTAATTTTGATTTTATCGAAAAAAGCTACTCTTGATAAAAAATTTTGCTACTTCTTAGAGTAAGATTGGAATAGAAACATTTGACATATCTTATACGCGGTGTTCAGAAAATTGAAAAAACTTAAAATGGTACAAGAGTAAAGTGCATTTATTTGTGAAGATATGGAAATAAGTTACTAGGAAAAGTTGTTCAAAATTAAAAGGTAGTCTCTAATACCAATTTTCAAAAAATCGGCCTATTTTTATTTATTTGTGATTAAATTTATTTTAATATCAATTTAAATTCTTAATATTAATTTTGTCAAATTTTTTGCTGTTAAGTAAGCTGACGTTTCTGCGGCTAATAAATTATAAAAGCGAAGTGTCAATAAAGCTTGTCACTATAAACGCCTACTAGTGCAATAAAGAGTTGTTAATTTGGAATTAGATAATATTAAAATAATTTTTATCACAAATTAATAAAAGTAGGCCGATTTTTTTTTAAATGATATTAGGAACTATCTTTTACTTTTGAACAACTTTTTCTAGTAACTTATTTCCATATCTTCTTAAATAAATGCACTTGACTCTTGAACCATTTAAAGTTTTTTCAATTTTCTGAATACCGCGTATAAAATTTGTTAAATGTTTTTATCCCAATCTTACTCTAAGAAGTAGCAAAATTTTTTTAAGAGTAGCTCTTTTGAAAAAATTAAAAAAAAAGTTTTTTACTATTCACGTACCTTTTCCACGGAAATAGGTGTTATACTAGGAAAAGTAGTCTTTTATTTTTAATTTTATCGAAAAAAGTTATTGTAATAAAAATGTTTGCTGCTTCTTAAAGTAAGATTGGGATAAAAACATTTAACATATTTTATACGTGGTGTTCGGAAAATTAAAAAAACTTAAAATGGTACAAGAGTAAAGTGCATTTATTTGCAAAGATATGGAAATAAGTTACTAGAAAAAGTTGTTCAAACGTAAAAGGTAGTCTTTAATACCAATTTTCGAAAAAACCGACCCGCTTTTATTTATTTGTGATTAAAATTTTATTTTCAATTAACTAATTCCAAATTTTTGTTCTAGTAGGCGTTGATAGTGACAAGCTTTATTGATACTTTGCTTTTATAATTCATTAGCCGCAGTATCGTCAGCTTTAAATGCTTACTTAACAGCAAAAAATTTGATAATAAATTGATATTAAAAATTTAAATCGATATTAAAATAAATTTAATCAAAAAAAATAAAAGTAGGCCTATTTTTTCGAATATTGGTATTAAAGACTACTTTTAATTTTGAACAACTTTTCCTTGTAACTTATTTTCATATCTTCTCAAATAAATGCACTTTACTCTTGTACCATTTTAAGTTTTTTCAATTTTCTGAACACCAGGTATAAAATATGTTAAATGTTTCCATCCCAATCTTACTCTTAGAAGTAGCAAAATTTTTTATCAAGAGTAGCTTTTTTCGATAAAATCAAAAATAAAAAAGTTTTTTATCTTCAACACCTTTTCCGTGGACATACTGTATATATATATATATATATATTATATATATATATATATATATATATATATATATATATATATATATATATATATATATATATATATATATATATATATATATATATATATATATAAAATATATATAATTATTTTTAAATTAATATATATATATATATATATATATATATATATATATATATATATATATATATATATATATATATATATATATATTCTATTTATCCTTATCGATAGTCGATATACCGGAGCGTATTTTTTTGCGAGTCCTTATCGTGTATCGTTTGCGTGCCTTCGTACAAAAACAATTTTATCAGTACAATACACCTAAGAATAATTTTAAAAGTGTATTAATATGGAAAGAGGAGTTTATGGTGAAGGGAGAGACTCCCCCGATAATCAATCTCAACTGCCAGCAACGAATCTTGAAAATAAAAACCAGGATAAAAACGTCTCATCCGGTGAGTCTGTTTCAAAACAGAGCAACAATATGGAAAATAGAATTGATTTACCTCTTAATATCGATATTAATAAATTACCTTCCAATAATCCTCTTACTACTTTGATAAAAAATATGTATGAAAACAATACAAATAAATTTAATAAACCTGATCCCCAACAAAAAAATACAGGCCTGAAAAATACGAAACAGATAACCGTTATCGTCACTCAGACAGAGCTCCGTACTGTGTTTTTATAGAATCTAAGGATAAAAATTTAGGTAAATTACACGCCGTAAGAGCAGGTCATTATTTAAAACAAAATCCTTTTATTCGAAAATCACTTATAAATATTGCGTCAGTTGGTCGTAATAAAGTAAAAGCTACTTTTACTAATTATAATGCGGCTAATGCTCTAATCACGGAAAAAAGCCTAGACGAAAACAATCTAGTCGCTTATATCCCAAGATTTTTTACGGAAAACGCGGTATAATCAAAGGAAATGATACCTATTTTAGCGATGAATATATTTTAGAGGAAATAAAATTAGAAATACCCACCATTACTAAAGTACAAAGTTACAAATACGTACCTAGACAAATGATCGATGTACATTTTACGGGTAATAGACTACCATCTGTGGTACACATAAATAGCGTCGGATTCGAAATCGAGCCTTATATTTACCCGGTTATACAATGCGAAAACTGCTTAAGATTTGGACATACTACCCAAAATTGCAAAGGCAAAAAACACTGCAACAATTGCGGTGTAACACACACAGAAACCACAACAACATGTGAAACAAAATGCACACACTGCAACTCAAATGCTCACAACTCTAATTCCAAAAATTGCCCGGAATTTTTAGAACAAAAAAAAATTAAAGAAATTATGGCATCACAATCTTTAACTTTCAATGAAGCAAAAAAATTTCTAACAACCCAACATTTTTAAATATTCTTACTCAAAATAGGTACCAACCCTTAAACAATATAAAAGAGTACCCACCTTTGCCTGAACCCTCCCAAAAAAATTATATTGCAAAACCCAGACCACAAACTTTTAAAAATTACAATCAATCTGCCCATTATAATTCAAATGAAATATCCAAAAAACGGAAGGCTAATGATATGGATGAACCAGAACGGGAAAGATGAGACTCGATCTCTAGTATTTCCTTCTCAATACTACCTAACCCTTATAGGGAAGAATTTTTAACCTTTTAAAAAAAAAAATAATAGAAAACTTTTCAAAGTACACAAAAAATTTAGTTAGCACGATAATAAACTCAAACTCTACAGTAAATATGACAGAAATGGAAAATAAAATTAAAACTAACATATCAAATTTAATAAATCCTTAAATAATACATGAAAATGACACAAAAAAATAGTAATGAGTTTCCTATAAAAATAATACAATGGAATGCAAGGTTCTTAATTTCTAATAAGCACAGCTTTCAAAAATTTTTATATGACGAAAAAATTGACATATGTCTTATTTCAGAGACATGGTTAAAACCAAATATCAATATAAACTTTCAAAATTACAACATAGTTAGACATGATCGAAAAGATCGCAATGGAGGTGGTGTTGCTATCCTGATAGCATCTTCCTATGATTACGAAGATATTGATCTAAAAATTGTTAATAAGCCTGAAGTATGCGGCGTTAAGGTTTTGATCCATAATAAGTGGATTAATTTTTTCTCTATTTATAGACCATCTACACTAAAAATGACAACAAAAGAATGGGAAATCATTTTTTCAATGTATACTGATGTTATAATCACTGGCGATTTTAATGCTGACCATGGAGCTTGGGGTTCGGTATCTAACAGAAAAGAGGGTAATGATTTGGTCGAAGCCATTAACAATTGTAATTTAATAATTCTAAATACAGGCCAGCCAACAAGACTATCAGGACCCAATGATGAAGGATCCCGCCTGGATATTACTCTATCACCCACTAACTTAGCCCCGCTGATAAACTGGCATACACATCCCGATACATTGGGATCGGATCATTTTCCAATTATTTTAAATCTAGCTTACAATTCTAACACGGATAAAATGATATTTCATTCCCGCAAATGGAGGTTAAGCACAGCGGACTGGAATATTTTTCGACAGTCATTGGAGAATCAAATATTTAGTTCACCAGCTTTCCAAAATGTTGATGAAAAACTTGACTTTTTTGTTAATTGCCTTAACGTAGCTGCCAATCGATCAATGAAACAAAACCAACTATTTCTAGCAAAAAAACATAAGAATGCACCTTGGTGGGATGAAGAATGTCAACGATCTCTTGAAGCAAGAAAAAACGCCTTAAAAGTCTATAAAAATCTATCAAATATGACAAACTTTTGCAATGCTAAAAGAGCAATAGCAAAAACAAAAAGGCTTTTTAAAGAAAAAGCCAGAGCTTACTGGCAAAATTATTGTAATAAATTAAACAAAAATACACCCGTAAGCGAAATCTGGAAACAAATTAAAAATCTTAAAAGAAATGGAAAAAGCAATAATGAAAAAATGAAAACATATCTGTAGACATAGCTCAAGAAGTTCTGAACAATTTATCACCACCCTCTACTGAAAATAATTATAATCATAAATCTAATAATTATAAAAAAAAATTAACAAATGAATTTAACTTGAGCGAGCTAGAAAAAGCAATTAAAAGACCCGAAAATACAGCCCCAGGACTTGATAATATATACTATCCAATGTTGCAAAATATGGGTTACGAGGCCAAGACCTTTTTACTTAGTATTTATAATGAAATGTGGAATACCTCACATATTCCTCATTCATTAAAAACAAATTTAATTATACTAATTCATAAAGCCAATAAAAACTTAAATGACTGCGAATCTTACAGGCCAATTACTTTAATGTCCTGTATTACTAAAACTTTTGAAAGGATGATAAAGTTTCGACTTGAATATTGGGCAATGCATAATAGTATTTTACCCTACAATCAATATGGTCTTAAACCCGGACAGGGCACTTTAGATGCTGGAACACATCTAATCACTGACATCCAACTTGGGCTAACAAGAAATGAGTGCATTTTTTGTGGACAGTAAGGCAGCTTACGATAATATTAATCTGGACATATTATGGGATAAATTAAATGCATTAAAAATTCCTGATAAAATTATTCGCACAATTATAAATTTATTTTTGAACAGACAAATATTTGTAAAACATCATAATACCAATATTGGCCCTAGAATAACATCAAAGGGTATACCACAGGGTTCAGTATTAAGTCCCTTAATTTTTAATCTATATACCATAGATTTTCATAATATTTGGTCTAACCATATTCAAACAATTCAATACGCTGACGATTTTGTAATCTACACCACACAAAAGAACAACAGGAGTGTATTAATAACTTGAATCACATTGCATATTGCTTAAAACAGTGGTGCTTTAATAATGGTTTTACTATATCTAACACAAAATCTTCGGTGGTCTTTTTTAGCCGAAGACGAATACCAGAGAAATCAGAAATATCTTTAAATAAAACCATTTTTCCTGTTAAAAATGAATAGAAATATTTAGGCATAATTTTGGACAAAAAACTCTTATGGAATAGTCATATAAATTATTTAATTACCAGAGTAGAAAAAGAACTGAATATCCTAAGGCAAGTTACTAGTTTTTTATGGGGAGCACAACAACAAACCTCCATTCTTTTTTATAAATCATTTATTAGGTCTGTTATCGACTATGGCAGTATTTTCTATAGTGCTGCTAGCAAAGTGCATCTTCAAAAAGTATATAGAAGTATAGAATCCAATCTAAAGCACTAAAAATATGCTTGGGGGTAATGAAATCATCTCCAAATGCGGCTGTAATGGTGGAGGCATTAGAACCTCCTTTATGGTGCAGACGGGAATTTTTAGCTGCAAAATATATTCTTAAACTACACTCTGCAAATAGCTCTTTATTAAATAAAATTAATGCATTATACATATACAGTATGACAGAAAAATATTGGGATAAAAAAAATCCACCCGCTTTGGCTATTGCTTACGGTGAATGCAAAAATAAAAATTTTCTATCGACAAATACTCCAAAAGCGCAAAATATTTATTAAATAAGTTACCAAGCCATTTTTATAAAACCGCCCATTTATATAACCACATATCCATCGGAAGGTACATGTCATATAACTTTCAATAAAGCAGTATCATCTTTTTCCTCTGACACTCTATTTATCTACACTGATGGTACCAAAGATCATGACAAAGTCGCTGGCGCATTTTATATTCCTAAAATAAAATATTCTGAATGATATATGTTTAATAAAAACGTATCCATTTTTTCGGCCGAAGCTGCTGCAATATATGACATGGGCTATGCAACAAAATAATAAAAGTTTTCTTATATGCACGGACTCACAATATGTTTTAAAGAAAATTGAAAACTTTAGTAGTTCTAAAGTTAATTTCCCACATCTCTACATCTCAAAAATAAAATGTATACTTTCAAAATATCCCATTAAAACATTCAGTTTTATCTGGACCAAAGGACATGCAGGAATAAAGTGCAATATGGAAATTGACAGAATTGTCAAAACGAGCAATAAAGACAACTCTATAATGGATGTTTCCTTGGTTATACCCGACCTAATCCACGAACTTAAAATAATATATGTACAATTCAAAAATGGAATATGGAATGGCAAGCCTATGGAAGACAAACAAACACTCATTATTTTATAATTCACTCCACCATTCCTACATGGTTTCAAAAGGCGAACTACCCGAGAAGAATAGTGTCAACTATCAGTAGATTAAAACTAAACCATGGAAGATTTCCTGCTCGTCTACACAAAATCGGTGTTAAACCAGATCCATTTTGTCCATGCGGAGAATTTGGAGATATAAACCACCTACTTTTTAACTGTCCTTTACATAAGGATAAAATTGATGAATTTATTTGTTACCTCAATAAAAATAATATGTTAAACCCTTTATGGATTCCCTACATTTTAATATCAAATAATCCCAAAATCTTTAAAGAAATTTATCTTTTCATTAATAATACATTAAAATTAACAATATAATGTAAACTACAAATCATGTCTAACCAGAACCATGTCTACCATAAATGTATTTCCCTTCAATCCGGGTAAAAATGTATGTTTTTAAAAAATGCCCTGATAGACCCCTGGACGAGAAGCGTTTGTCCCTGTTTTAATTCCTATTTATCCTACTCTCCTGATCTATTTGGTTATATTACCTTTTGAATAATAGTAAATATACATTGCACACCAACATACGTTTGTAATAAAATAAACTTTGACCTTTATTCTTTTTATGACCCTAATAGAAATATTTAATTATGCACTATAAAGTTTCGTGGCCAATACACCAGTTTGTAAGGCCATCATACCAAAAAAATTAATAGGGTGTAAAAAGTATGATCTCATCATTTTAATGGGCGATAGTAGAGCTCAAAACAAGTCAAAAAGTTCATATAACATTTGTGTCAAAACTTGACAGATTTTTGTCTAAACGATATCAAAGATACAAGCTTTGGTCGCAATTATTCTAAAACGCTTAACAATTGGCAACTTTCATCTTAATCGCTCATCGGTGGATTAATTTGCTAATAAACTAATTTTTTAAAGGTTTCGGTTTACAAATAAAAAAAAACAATAATAATATTTCGCCCAGTAAAAATTAAAAAAAACAATTGTCAACAGTGCTACCGCAGCGTGGAGTTCGTAGTCAGTCGTGCATTGCGCGTCGCGTATGGCTGTCCCGCCACGGATTTAAGTAGGTTTGTTTATTTCGGGCTTTAAAATTTTAAAAAATGATGTTTTCAAACCGGGAATATGCCGATATGCTTTTAATTTACGGTGAAGCACACCAAAATGCTAATTTAGCTGTGCAAATTGACAGTGAAGATTTCCACAACGAATACACCCATTTCGAACACCATAGTACAAGTGTCCCAAAGAGTTTTGGAAACAGAAATATAAATAGAGGACCTGGGAGGCACATAACTGTGGAACAAGAGGAAAAGAATTTTGGAAATTGCGGAAGAAAATCCTGGATTTGTATGAGGTCATTAGGCCGCGAAGTAAACATATCACACTCCATAATTCACAGGACCTTACGGGAAAATCTTTTTTTCCTTATCACCATCAACGTGTCAGGCTTTACTACCCGAAGATTTTCCACGCAGATTAGCATTTTTCCAATGGTTTTTGCAAAAAAACAATGAAAATCACCCGTTTCTTGGTAGCATTTTAGTTACTGATGAATTACTTTTACCAGTCGATATTAAACTTCCATAATACACATACTTGGTCACAAGAAAAACCCCATACCATTCACGAGGCCCATTTTCAACAACGTTTTAAAATAAACATTTGGGCGGGTATTCTGGGTGATAATGTAATTGGGCCTTTGAGTTACCTCCAAATCTTACAGGACCAGCGTATTTAATTTTTTTATCACAAAAATTTTCCTCAGCTTTTTGGGAAAACACCCTGGAGGACTTGCCCTTGCAACAAAGGCTAAATTTATGGTTTCTTCCCGTGGGGCACCACCTCATATTTTGGAGGAGTCGTTGAACATTTAAACACCCAAATTTTCCCAAAACGTTGGATTGGCAGAAATGCTCCAGAACTAAGAAAATGGCCCGCGAGATCTCAGACTTAATTCCGTTAGATTTTTTATATTGGGGTGATCTTAAACAACTTGTTTACGGGGATGCTGAAATTCAAACTGAGGCTCAACTTCGTGATAAAGTTTTTAATTCGGCTGAATTAATTAGGCACAGAAGGCGAGTGTTAAGAGTACGCGAAAACTGGGGTTTGTCGAAGTGAGGCTTGTGAAGTGGAGGACGACATTGTGAGCAACTTATTTAAACGTAAATGTAACTGCTTTTTTTTTAATTGGAGACTTTCTATTCTTTAAGCAAAATAAAAAAGTGCTATTTTAAAAAATTTTAATTTTTTGTTCTTAAAAAGGATATTTAAACCCTTTTTGTGGTAAGTACAATTATTTTTAATTACAAATAAAAAACCCAAAAAATAATTATTTATTGTTTTTACCTAAATTTAAAATTTAAAATTTAAAAATCAAAATAAATTGCAAAAAATAATTTTTATTATTTTGTATGTAAATGAACATCTTAAAAAAAGTGTAAACATGCAAATTGTCCAAAAAACGTTCAGTTCCAGTCACTTCGACGAAACGGGGGGGGCGGTTGCCAATTTTTTTTAAAATTTAAAGGGCCCTATTTTGAAAACAATTAACTTTTGACCTATATGTTCTGGGCTTTTTCAACTTGTTTTTTAGCTCCACTATCGCCGATTAAAATCGTGAGCATCATACTTTTAAACCCCGGGTGGTCCGTTTATAATCCGGGGGACTTTGGCACGTATTAGTCTAAAATATTAAGAAAATACAGTTAAACCTATATCCCCAAAAATGCATAGTTTCGACTGTAGAGGGCGTTAAAGTCTTTAAAAAAAAAATGTTTTTTTCGATTTTTCAAAAACTTAGGAAAATCACTTTCAATTTTTAACCCTATCATCATCACCAAAGGCAAACGATAGCACCGATTAAGGATTTTCTGTTAAAGCAGTGGCGTTCGTGAGGACAATTTAAATATTTTTTAAAAAATTAAAAATATGGTACGCCACTGTTTTTAAAATTTTAATTCACACCCCGATGCGCTGAACCAAATTGAACAAATGTTACCTCTTGCACTTTTCGCTACCTTACGTTTAGGAGATAAATGGCAATTAAATGAATAGGAATTATTAAATTATGAAAGTTGTTAAAACACAATTTTAATAGAAAATAATAAATTACAACAATTAACAACAGAAAACAATGCATTATAATAATTATAAGTGTGTACCTACTTAATGATAAATAAAAACAATAACAATTTTAATAATAATCTACAATATTTGTTCAAAATGCATGCCATTAGCTTCTATGCATTTTTGGCATCTTCGACGCACCGAATTAACCGCTGCTCTGATTTGATGCCAATTATTTTGAAGCGTATGGCATGCTTCTTGAATTCTTAATATTAACTGTTCCCTTGTGTCTACTGGCATAGTGTAAACTAGGTCTACAAGGGTTCCCCAGACAAAAAAATCCAAAACGTTAAGGTCTGGTGACCTGGGAGGCCAAGCAGCTGGTCCTCTTCCTGGTTGATACTCATGTACACCCGGCAAACGACCTATCCATCGTCCAGGATAATTATTATTGCACCAATTTCTGATATTATTTCCATAATGGGCTGGTGCGCCATCCATTTGGAACCACGCTTCTGGTCTTCTATTGAGAGGAATGTTTTCTAGACAATCTGGTAGGTCATTTTCCAAATAGTTTAAAAATCCTTGGGAGTTGAGCCAGGGAGGTAAGAAATGAGGGCCGCAAAGCTGATTATCTTGCACTCCTAACCATACATTCACACTAAATTCGGTTTGAAATGCCTAATTTCGTGAGGGTTTTCATGTGACCACACATGCAAATTGTGAAAATTTACTTTACCCCTCCTGGTGAACGTGGCTTCATCAGTCCATATAATTTTATTTAAAAACCGATTATCTCTTTCGACTGACCTTAATATCCAAGTAGAAAAGTTGATTCGTCTTGGACCATCTTCTGGTAATAAATGTTGGACAGGTTGTAAATGATAAGGTTTTCTTCCGTCTTGATGGAGTGTACGCAAAATTTTAGTTTTTGAAACAACTACATTGCGCGTACGTAACTGTCTAACAGCATTTCGACTACTTAGACGATTATTTTCATTGAAAGCATTTAGAATCTCTTCTCGGTTTCTCTCATCTCTTTCAATAACGTTTCTTCGGTTCTTCTGCAATCCATATTCTCGGAAACAACGGTGCGTGTTAACAAAAACTTGAGCGTCTGGACGTCTTCTATTTCTAAATCGTCTTGCGTACTCCCTGGAAGCTTCTTCCGAGTTTCCGTTGCAAAAACCATAAATAAAGTGGATATCGGCATATTCAGCATTTGTAAATAAGTTTGGCATTTTGAACAAAAAATAACAATAAATCCGAAGAATAATAAACAATAATTATTCCAAACTTTGACATAAACGTCAAATTTCAGGAACCAACGCCAACTTGACAACTTAGTCCCATACGCGAAAGATGTACAGTTTGTAATTATTATTGTGTGTTGTATTTTAAAAGCTTCATTTCTATTTGTGGGGACTTGGTAAGTCTTTTTATAATTACGTGTGTTCATATTTGATGTTATTCACAAAGAATAATGCATTTATCTCCTTATTTAAAATGCCATTTATCTCCTAAACGGCTAATGGTAGCGAAAAGTGTCAAGAGGTAACATTTGTTCAATTTGGTTCAGCGCATCGGGGTGTGCAATTAAAATTTTAAAAAACAGTGGCGTACCATATTTTTAATTTGTTAAAATATTTAAATCGTCCTCACGAACGCCACTGCTTTAACAGAAAATCCTTAATCGGTGCTATACGTTTGCCTTTAGGTGATGATGATATGGTTAAAATATGAAAGTGATATCTTAAGAGGTTTTTGAAAAAATCGAAAAAAACATTATTTTTTTAAAGACTTTAACGCCCTCTACAGTCGAAACTATGCATTTTTCGATATAGGTTTAACTGTATTTTCTTAATATTTTTAAGTACTTAATACGCTGCCAAAGTCTCCCGATTATAAATCGGACCACCCTGTATATATATATATATATATATATATATATATATATATATATATATATATATATATATATATATATATATATATATATATATATATATATATATATATATATATATATATATATATATATATATATATATATATATATATATATATATATATATATATATATTTTTAATTTTGTATATTAAAAAATATTGATTAGCAACGTAAATAGTTATAAAATATTTTATCCAAAAAAACATAATATATTTTTGGTATATTGGATATTTAAACAAAATTACTTTTCTCCTATAAATTTAGGATAATGTGAGCACAAATTAATAAAAAAGACAAAAACTGGGGATACTTTTTATTATAATTAGGTGCACAAAAATAACATAAAATATTAGAAATAAGGCAAAAATAAAAATGATCTACTTATTCCTAAGATAATATACAGTGTCACCATAAAGTCCGCATCAAATGGAAAAAATTTTCGCTAATTAATTCGGGTAATTTTTTTTGCCAAAAGTTTTGTTTGAAAAATAATGGTATATAATGTATATAAGGATGATCACGTGACTTTTTTAGTTGTCAAATTTGACATTTTTTTTAGAAAATCGCAAAATGAAGCATTATCTTTCAAAATTTCGAAAAATGGTATAGGAAAGTTGCATATTTTAAATTTTAAACCCGAATACCGATTTTCGGTAATTGTCTCGAAAGTTGCCTCCTCTCCGATTTTGACCAAATTTGGTATACGGGGGTTGGTATACGCTGATTACGAATCTGCAAAAAGTGATCTTGATTTTTACACTAAATTGGCACACAATACTTTACAAACCACTTGCAAAAACTTGTTTTTACATTTATTTTACATCTTTTTTTCCATTTATTGCAAACCTCCACTTTCACACCCCGCAACGTGGCGTCAACCATGTATACACTAAGGTTTTTGTAAACAAATATGGAAATATTGGAAAAAAGGTGTAAAATAAATAAAAATACAAGGTTTTAAAAGGTGTTTATAAAATTTTGTGTTCCAATTTAGTGTAAAAATCAAGAATTGTGTACAAAAAGATTAAAATAAAATTAACGATTGATCGATTGAAAACAAAATATATGTCACGTCAAGAAATTATTTATTTGTATTATTTTATATATATTTTTGTAAATGTTGCGTTACGATCAATCGTTAATGCAAGGGTTTATGTTTTTAACGTTGCACTTAGAGTTTTGAAAAAGCATTTTAATTACCAGTATTTAAATTAACAATAATTTCATAACATTGACGGGTTTTTTAATGTAACTATTTAATAACAAACAGAAATTAAGTGTGTTTTGTCAGTTTTTGTGAAAATTATACCACATTTGCATCAAGTTTGACTCTATTTTATTGGGATATTTTCTATTTTTGTACAAAATTATTTGTACCAGCAATATTAAGTATCAGGATTACATTTGAAAGTTAATTTTAATATAAAAAAAGAATTTTAGATGGGTTTAAATAAATTCGGATAATCCATATAGGTAGCAGAAAACAAAAAATTGGAAAAAATAAAAATTGTACTAGAGAGCTGAAAATTGGTATGTGGATGTAAAATTTTAAAATATGCAACTTTTTCCTATACCATAATTTAAAATTTTGAAAGATAATGCTTCATTTTGCGATTTTAAAAAATGTCAAATTTGACAGCTTAAAAATGTCACGTGAAGATCCTTATATACATTATTTGGCATGATTTTTAAGCAAGCAACTTTTGACATAAAGAAAATTTAGCCAAATTAATTAGGAAAAAAATTTCCATTTGATGCGGACTCTATGACTGTATAAGAAGGTATTCCAATCCTGTAATGCATGATGAAAATGTGTCAAGCGGTCGCGCCGCCACGAGTGTGTCTTGCACAATAAAGTATTTTTTATCCCAACTTCCGCAATAATAAAAAGAGGATGAAAATACTTTAGTGTGCAAGAACACTCAGGCTGCGCGACCGCTGAAACATTTCAGGATTGGAATACCTTCTTATATATTATCTCTTACTCATTCCTAAATAAAATAGTTTTGGTATTTATACTTCTCATTCTATTTATTTTTGCTTCATCCAGGATTTTATTGTTTCATAATGAATACGAATTTTGAAGAATTTCGTTAGGATTAATTTGATAAGATCCATTGAATGGTTATCATTAAGAATGCCACCATCAAAAAGATGGTCTCCAAAATAATTTAATATTTTTGGGGAAATAGTATGAATGGTTTGAACCACCAGCATATCCATTAGGTTTTTTATATTTTTATTAAAGATACTGGTTGTGTTATGTACAATTCTAAAGATTTTTTCCCCTGCCTGGCATATTTCTACCTTAATCAAAATATCCTGTGGATCAAAATGGTCCGAGCATAGCACAGGGTGCTTTGGTAAATGTTGTCCCTCTTCAATTCCCACAAGAGAAAACCAAATGTTTCTTGACATTGGATCTGAGGGAAACCTAAAATATTAGAAGATCCTTTTGTATAAACCCGCAATATTATAAACCTACTCACAAACTAATAAATACGATAATATTCTAATAAAAATAATAAAACAAGTACAATGCATAAATAACTTTTGGTCTAGTTAATTTCCTTCAGGCTATTGTAAATCTACGCCACTGACCTTGTTAAAAACATTGCCTAGCAAACAGAACCTAACTTACCTATGAAAAGACACATCTTCGTGTAAATAGTCCAATTTTTTACACAAAACACATTCACGCACCATTTTAGAGTTTTTAATATAAGTTTGTAAATCGTTTTAACAGACAGTTTTAATAAAAACACCACAAAGCACTTAAGAAAATCCAGGCAACGTCGCACTACACCTGATCAGGTTCATTCCATTTATCAACGGTCCGGTTGTAAAATTCTTACGCGCGTTGAAGCGGCATTGCCACATTCCGCCTGCGAAATTCCTTTGCGGGCGAAATGTAGCAATGCGAAACGTATTTAACCAACTAAAAATAAATAAAAAATGGTTTTTGTAGCAAAATTATCTTTAAATGATTTATTTTTTAAAGCCAAATCTATTAATCTATTTATTTGTATGCCCATTTTTTATTATAAATATAGAACTTAAAGGCAATTTTATTTAGAAATGTTTAAATTCACTTCAAGCTGGCAACAGATTTTATCGACTTTAGTTACGCGTTACGTCCTTTTCCAATGTCTGACCCTAAGTTCGTGTTTTCGAGTTCCTGTTTGAAAACATTCCTAAGTTTCGTATTAGCCTTAAAATATTTATTATTTATTTATATTCTCCTAAAAAATATGGAGAACAATTAATGATAAATCTCTGCTTTTTATTTTAAAAACTCTGATGTCATTAATGTTTGAAACTTTGCAAATTAATAGTAACCCCCCGAACACCCCAAAATCACCCCCAAAGTCGCCTTGCCGTAATATCTATTACTGTAGTCGAACTTATAGCCACGCACACAGTCACTGGACTTAAGTCTGACATCTCCCAAACATTCCACTACTCCTCTTCTCCACTCCCTCAACCTTCACACCGACCAAGAGCTACCATGTGTCTTTTTCCCTATTTACAGGTTGTGAAACCCCTTAATCGTGAATTCCGGAATACAGCAACCTAAACGATCATAACCCAATACCATTCGACCCCAACAATAGAGCACCCAACGCCAAGTCGAAGGGTTGTGATTGTTTAGGTGGAACGAAATTCACGATCAAGGAGTTTTTTACTCCGTGAACAAGGAAAAGTCACATGGCAGACTTTGGTCAGTGGTGATAAGGTTAAGGGGTTGGAGGAAGGGAGTAGTTGAATATTTGGGGGATGTCAGGCTTAAGTCTAGTGACAATGTGGGTGGCTATAAATTCTGACTGACCAACAATTAGTCAAATGCATCCTCCTGACTTCTGACGGTGTTGGGGGGTTATCGTGTTTCGTGCCCATCGACACTTTTGATCAGCGGGTTGAGAACTATCAATTTGAAAAAGTTTTTAAAAAATGGCCGAAACCCAATTTCCATAAAAATTGTGCGGTGTCTTTGCATCCGCATTATAAAAATTTGGGTCCATTTTAAGGCGATATTAAAATGGGAAGCAATAAAATAACCACTGCTTGCCTGGCAAATATTTTTATACATGTAGAGGTTGAAATTAAATTTGTGGAAAGCAAAGACATCGTTAATAAGATAAAAATAATGTGGAACAAATGCCTACTCAAGAGTGGTTTTAAATTTTGGCTTAACTGACCCAAAGAAAAGCATAATTTTACGTCTCTTTCTTTAATTGATTTACATAAACGACACGGCCTAAAATCAATGTAAAAAAACTGTTTGATTGGCTACAATGTTGTACAAAGATAGTTGTAGCATTAAAAGTCTTAATGAGCTCAAAATTCGGCTATACATAGTCGCCGACTCGTGCGGGGGACAAAACAAAAACCACACCATCATCCAGTTCTTCCACTACGTAACTGCTGATCTAAAAAGATTTGAAACTGTGACAATTACTTACCCTGTACGCAGCCATTCCTTCATGGAGCCCGACAAAAACATGGGGTTGATTCCCAAAAGTGGAAAGGCTGAAACCCCAGATGGTTGGAGAGAGGTTATAGAAGCCGCCCGAACCAAGCCGTATCCGTTTGTTGTGGTATCATGTGAACAAGTTATGTTTAAAGGATAGGTAATTTTTTGTCCTCCAAGTTGTATAAGAAAAAGTTTCCTTTTCCTGTTAGGCAACTAAAACAGTTAAAAAATTTTAAAGCAAAATGCAAAACCGTGGACCATAGGGAAACCTATAACGAAGCTTTCGCGTCATCATTGATCAATGAACGGAAGAATCAGAAGAAAAAATCAAATGTCCTAGATCTTCAAGAACCCAAGCAACTCTACCATAGGCCTATTCCTCTGCACAAAGAAAAGTGCGCTGATCTGAAAGTTCTAAAGAAGTTCTGTGAAGAAGAAGGATCTAAAGAGTATTACAGCCAACTACTCTCTGTTAATCAGCCTGAATTACTATCCGAGGCACACGATGTACCCGATGATCAAAGCGACTTTTAGGATCAGATTACGTTTGTTAAATAATTTTAAGCTTGTTTGGTTCCATTATTAGCATGTAGATATGCCTAAAATAACGAAATAAAAAATCCAAAAAAACATTGTTTTTTACTACTAGCCTAAAAAATCAGCATTATTAACTCTACTTCGCTACTGAGAAGTAATCTTTTTCTCCCTAGGTATATAATAATAATGCCGTCAGTAATGGTTTACTTCTCTACCTAGATGTATAATGAACTATTTTGTGTACCCAGGGGAAAAACCAATTCAGTCCACTTTTTGTTTAAATAAAAAATAACTAGCTACGAAATACAAATACAATCATAACATTACTATAGCTATTAAAGAAAAGTACATACATATTAAACTAAATATAAAAAAAAATCGCTGAAAAAGCCACAAAAGCTTCGGAACTTTATCGTTTTAAACTTTGTTTTCTTTCTCCTGAAAAATTATTATTTTTGGACTTAGTTGACTTTTCCTCTGTACCCTTTATTTTGTCTATTAACCAAATGTTTCGGGTCTTTCTGAAAGGGAATTTAATATCCCTATTCTTGTTGTACATTCAACGACTATTGTTTCTTTACAGATTAGGTTTGGTTTATAACCCATTTAGGAGAAATTAAGTAATTATTTATATTTATAAAACAGGGTTACTTGAATATTAAAAAAGTTGTTTTTTTTTTTTACCATCTTTACGAATATACCAAGGCAACCAAACAAGCGATAATAAATATGTGTATGTATGTTCAAAATACTTTGTAAAAATACTAAGTTTTGAAATACCAAATTTAATTGAATAATGACAATTTCCCATAAATTATGCTTAGGGTTCCTATAGCAGAACCTACTATTATGTACTTAGAAACTTTTTAAATCTTGTAGAAGTTATAATCACATACATTTTTCTATTGGCCAAGTTTACAAACTTTGGTAAATGAATAGTTACAAATCAGATAATTTATATATTAATTTTTTATTACACTTGTGTTGCAATTGAAGTTTAAAAATATTTTTTATGAATATAGGGCAGAATGCACTAAAGTTTATAAGATATACAGGGTATCCCAGAAGTAATGGGACACAGAGTAACAGCAGATTTCTTTGGTCAAAATAATACAATTAACGTCAACTTGTTATATCCGAAAGTTGATAATAACAAAGATACAGGGTGTTAAACTTTTAATTTTGTTTTCGTTTATTCGTAATAATTTATTAACTAAATGACATAGCTGTACAAAATTAAGGATTTGGGGATTCTTTAAGGCGAGAAATTTAAATTCGTCCATACTTTTCATGTTGCTAATAGAGGGCGCCAGCTACGGTCTACCCCACTTGTTTTAGATGGCATAACTTTTTTAAGCTTAGTATATTGATCTGTTTATTAAAAAAGAAGTTACTATAATTTCCGCTGCGTCAAAAATGTATACCCTTTTTAGGTCTCTAGAAGCAACTGTTTTCGAGATAAGCAGACCCCGCAATTTTCTTACGGAAAATGGTTTTTGGCCAATTGTTTTCAAACTTTGCAAAGTAATAGTTTTCAACACGCTGATTAAAAGTCTTTACGGGCACAAAACCCAAAAACCCCTTAAACCCCCTTTAAATTAGCCCTAAAGGTCACTTGGGGATTTGGAGACATTTGAGGGTAATTTTGGAGGGTTAGAGGGGTTTTTGGGTTTTGTGCCTGTCGAGACTTTTAATCAGCATGTTAAAAACTACAACTTTGCAAAGTTTGAAAGCAATTGGCCAAAACCCATTTTTCATAGGAAAATTGCGGGGTCCTTTAAAGTGCGTTTATCTCGAAAACAGTTGCTCCTAGAGACCTACATAAGAATACATTTTTGACGCAAAGGGAACTAAAGTAACTTCTTTTTTAATAAACAGGTCAATATACTGAGATTAAAAAAAGTTTTTCCATCTTAAACCAGTAGGATAGGCCGTAGCTGGCGCCCTCTATAAGTATCATTAAAAATATGAACAAATTTAAATTTCTCGCCTCAAAAAACCCCAAATCCCCAATTTCGTGCCGCTATGTCATTTAGTTGGGAAATTATTAGAAAAAACGAAAACAAAATTAAAAGTTTAACACCCTGTATCTTAGTTATTATCAACTTTGGCATAAGGCAAGTTTACGTTAATTGATTTTTTCGACCTAAGGAATTTGCTGTTGCTTTGTGTCCCATTACTGCTGGGACACCCTGTATTTACAGTGCTTTTATTTTAACCACTCTAAATTTCTTTTAAAAACAAACAGAAGCTTACCTTACTTTGATATGTGAAATGATAACCCCCATAGTGTGACACATCACTGCAAATGGCATATAAATGGATTTACCTGAAATTTCCACAGAAGTTAGGGAATAGCCCAAGGATCAAATTCTATATTATGCCGAGAGGCGCATTTATCCTGGGGGTGGCTGCCACCCTATTTCGGGGGTGAAAATTTTTTATTTCATTTTAACTATAGAAATCAATAAAAAAAGTAATTTTATGTAAAAAATGTTTCATAATTATTTTTCGTAAAACTAATATTTTTCGAGTTATTCGCGACGAAAGTAGTTTTTTGATGAAAAAATCTACGTTTTTAAATGGTTTTTCGCGAATAACTCAAAAAATAAGCATTTTATCAAAAACACTGTAAAAACCAAAATTGTAGCTTATAAAAAACATTTTTTTATAATTTCTCTACAACCAATACGGACCGAGCAACGGCTTGTTAATAGTTAGCTTTTGTTAGTCAAATGCTAAATTTGATAGATTCAAAGTCAAATAAGAAAATATAAATGAATACAACCTCCTAATTCAAATTAATTTTTATCCTTCTGCAAGTCTTTTCATTTATGTATTATTATTACATCCTAGAAGTTTGACCAATTTATAATGCTTAATTTTGTAAAAATTGGAGCTTAAAGTGAAAATGATTTTTCGCAATTAAAAAAAAAACTTTTTTTCAAAGTAACTTTAAAAATACTGGGGATACAAAAAAATGGTAAAGTGCTGAATTGTAGTTTTTATTATTACAAATATTTTTCTTTGCATAGATTTTTCGTTTAAAGCCTCTATTTAGGAGCGAGCACCACCATATTCTAACTTTTAAAATCATTTCAAAAAAAGATCGTAATTTAATTTTAGACTTGGCTTTAAAACTGCTTAAAATAATTAAAAAAACTTTTTGAATATCTAAAACGAAGTTTAAAACCGCGTTTCTTCTACTTTGCATTCATTTAGTTTTAGTAAGATGAATTTATCATGATGTACAGTGTGATCAATAGAGTGCTGCAAAAAACAAAAAATTCGAGTGTGTCCCATTTCAGTGGTAATTTTTTTGGTCGTTATAATATGGGTTGTTACCAAGGTCATATCAATATATCTAGACGTTTTTGCCAGTTTTTGAATTGAGGACCTCTGGCTTGCGATACGCTTCTAAACGTCAAATTTTGGTAATCAATTCTTTAAAAAGCTATAACTGGAAAAATGGATTGACGGATTTCAATGAGTGTTTATATTCGGAAAGCTCATTTTATGTAGATTTTTTATGTTCTAAGCACTTTTCGATAGGTTATAATTTTTGAGTATACGGGGCCAACAAAACCAAACGCGTACCTGATTTAGAAATCCAAATAGGTATATGGAAATTATTGAACGCCAAAGGGACCATATTGTTTTTGAAAAATGGCCCAGTTGAAGTTTGGCAATATCTCGAAACGATTTCTACCGTTAATCGATTTATGCTGTTTAAGTGCCTGTAAATTTATTCAGCAAAAAGGTGTTATTATGGCATTAGGGTGAATGGTAGGAATTCCAACAACGTCTTAAAGTTTTAAACATTTTTAAACATAAATTAGGGTATTTGGTGTTGTACACCATGATATACGGGTGATCAACAAAGTGCTTTCAAATTTATTATGGTATCCATAATTACCGCAACATTAGCTACAGAACGGCCTTGTTTGCGAAGGTTTTAGATTAAAATTGTTAGGCTTGAAACTCTTTAGTACATTTGGGTCCAAAAACTTACCACTATATTTTTAGTTGATTTTGCTTAGTTTACAGCTTAAAGTAGAAGAAACGCGGTTTTAAACTTCGTTTTAGATATTCAAAAAGAATTTTTAAAAAGTTACAGCAGTTTGAAAATGGGTCTAAAAATTCAATGGTACGATCTTTTTGTTGAGCAGTTTATTTAAACTCACTTTATTTCAAAACTAAGGGATTTAAATGGATTTAATTTACATAGACTTGTAGCTCTTAAAAAACCCTTCAAAATAATTATAAAAAACTTTCTATTATTAAAAAATAAAGAAGCTATGTTTAAAAAAACCAATCTTTTTTTTTTCGAAAAATTCGAATAGCCCTCTTCGGAGCATAATAATCTACATAACCGGTATACTTGGCAGTTCTGTAAGCTACAGGTTTGAAACATTTGGAAACGAAAGTATTCAATCAACAGATTGGGGATGGTTCTTAAGGAAGGTTCATTGCTCCCCATTAAATGAACACACCGCCTGCACCTGAAGAAGTTCTCCAAATGATTTTTGGTTCGATACAAAAAAGGAGGCGGCGTTTCATGTGTCGGCAGACGGATTATATTGCAATACGACTTGTTCTGGGTGCTCTGGTGAGGATTGTAATAATAGTGCACCAGTAGTAGAAGATGACGATGAGGATTGGCCACGAAGATATTAAAATATTAAAAAAATTTTAAAAAATTTTATTTTTATAAAATGTGTTTTTGTTAAATAAATTTTATTTTTTACTGCCTTTATTATTTAGTAATTATTTTGTAAGATTGATTTTTAAGGTGGTTTTTAGGATTTGAAAAGTAATAAAATGGTAATATTTTAGACAGTAACATTTTTACTTAATAACTCTGTGAAGCTATTAATTTTTTTTGGCTCTAAACTATAATAGGGGTCGATTTACGAGCATTGAAAAGTGGCAAAATAAAATTAGTACTTACTTAAAGCAACAGCATTTATTAACTAAATTACTATAGACAAATTTATAACTTTTTGGGGTAAATATTTTTTTTTACTTTAAGCTCTAACGAGGGTTAATTTCTTAAGGGTAAAAATATTTTTGAAATTGTACTTTAAGGCATTAAATAATCGTTATTTAACTAATCCAAATGAAATTTTACACATCTTAAGGTTTAAAATGTTATATTTTGACAATTAGAGGTGGTTTTCACCCTTAAAAAACAAACAGCGCCCATCGGAATGATATAAAATTTGAAGTAGAGAATTTTAATTTGCAAATCGATGCAGGACAAAAACATTGCAAGGTTTTGCCATTTTTTGAGCTTACCCCAGATTCCTGGTCGTTAACAGGCCAAGATTTTTGGATAGGAACTTACTTTTTTTATAAGTGTTTTTGGTGGAAATATTTTATAATTGAGTACTTATCTACTTAATAGTTATTTTTTTTTTAATTTTCACTTTTTTTATACACGTTTGGCAGACCAATTTCTTAGGTGCAGAAATTTTCAGTGCGATAAAAGGAGATGTCAATGTATTATGCAAAGGCTTGAGCAAAATAAAGACAGACAGAAAACGCTTTCTCCTTCTTTAGGCCCAACAAGTAGAGGGGAATACTGTGGGAAGGGCATTCGTGCGACGATCGACAGCAGTGTTGCCGATCTACGGCGAATTTCCCCAAACGTGGAGAATTTTATACTTATGTGGGGACAAATTGGAAAATAAAATTTATGGGGAATTTTTTAGATAAAATAAATTCCGAAATAATTTAAACTTGTATAATTTATACATAATTTTTATTTATTTGTTTTGTGTAATATTTTAATAATATTTAAATGAAATTGAAAATGTGTATTAACATCTTTATTTTATTTACCTAAAGAGTATTATTATTTTTCTTTAAATTTAGTTTCAAAATAAAGTTTTTTAAATTATCGCGCTATTATAGAGAATGGAGAATGAGTAGAAAATGTTTGCAGGTGGAGATGTGAGCTGAACGCTGCCGGTATTATCAGCAGTATCAGCCAGACCCGGACGTTAAAGGAGTGATTGTCAATCGCATTTTTTGGAGATTTTTTACGGTATTTTCGTTTTTATATTGTCATCCCTATGTATTTAATACAACAGTAATTAAAAGGTTGTTGAATTTTCATCTAACATTAAAACTAAAAATAAAATAAAAACTGCTATTAAAAAAAAATAAACTCATAAACATTCCTGAAAATGTATGTAAATAAAAGTAATCCTAATAATAAAAAAATAATCTTAAAGAACATTCGACAATACCTCCGGAGTAATGAAGTTAGTAACGCGAATATTTTTGCCCTTAACTAAATTTACAGGTCTCTCATGTGGATACCTGTAAACTAGTTAAGTTAATTGAGCCCACAAAAAAGTCAAGAGGAATCAAATCCGATGACCTTGCAGGCTATGGTATGGTATCTCTGCCAAAAATAAGCCGTTGAGGAAAAGGTCCTTGTCTATTTCCTAGTTTATAAAATATATAATATTTAAAAAAATTCTAAATGTGTTAATATTTTGCAAAATGGCAACACTGTCGAAAATAGCTGGACACTTGTACGAACCCAGTGGGGCGATCCTACAGTAATCTTGGACATTGGGAGAAAAAATAAAAATTTTAATTTGGGATTTTCATTGTATTGTTAGTACCAAATAAACCCTTTTCAATTAAGCAGATTGATTTTAAGCCATATTATAGCATTGGTTTTTACATAAAGCGTGGTTATAATTGCTATGTCAAAAAAAAACCCTTGGCTTATTAAATCGGTTGTAAACTCTTATTTCATTTTATAAATTATTGTTGCTTCCAGAAGTTTTTAAAAGATTTTCCTAATTCTTTTACATCTAGCAAAAATAATTTTATTTAATTGCATTCGTAAATTGCCGGTTTTTTCCGGAAAAAATGCCATTTGGTATGCTCTTTTTAGGAGTACATTGTCTTATTTACATCGTCGTTAGATCTTGCATAATTTTGCTTATTCATTCTCTTTTTTATTTTAAGTGTTAATATCTACTCGCCTTTGTTGACATTTTAATCCCATTAGTCGTTGCTTTTGTTTGTTATTTGATTATCCTCTTTAAAAACAAACTACTGTTAAACCAGGATAGAAAAATAGAGTAAAATAATTTAAAGAATGCTAAATTTGGTTAAAAATAACCAAAAGGTTGTTGTCCAATTGTAAAAATCTTTAATTTATCATTTAAGTTTTAAGCACTTTAATGGTTCCTTTTTTAAATATAAGTCTATCCTTTATGTTTTATATGTCCTAAAGTATAAAAATAATTTAATATTTTTTTCAATAATTTTTGTTAATAATTAAATTCATTGGAAGTGTTGTTTGGATTTTGCAAAAATGCCACGTAGTAACAGTTCACAAACTGTTAATACCTGGCCCGAAAATAGTCAAGCTTGTTATTGTACCAATTGGTATACTACAAGAAGATACTCAGGGCCAACCATAAATACTTATGAGCATACAGAGAATCTTTTTCAAGAAAGTTTTTAAAAACATCTACCAATAGAGATATCCTCAATAATTTGTTAATTATCTTAGACTCCTTGTTAACACATTAAGGCCAACACTTAACAACGATCACGATCGTTTAGAAAAAATCTCTTTCGAAGTAGAAGAACTTTTATTGAAAACATAAACAAAACTTGAGATTTTTAAAATATATATTCTTCCAGCCTAAAATTCTCATTATTAAAATAAAAAGGTTCATCGATTTTTTAAAATTTTTACTTCCAGATATATTTTTGTTTATAGTTTTAGTTTTGCGTTTGTGAACTTTTATTTATTAAAAAAAAATTAATTTATAAAACATACAGTGTGTTCCAAATTGGGCCTACATGTATTGTTAACTCGGGAACCATTAGAACTACATACAGTGTTGGTTAAATTAAGAAAGTTTTAGACAATTTAATTGCAAAATTAAATCTTCTTTCAGATTTTATTTATCTTTTATGGTTTTTTAAATAACTAAGAAAAACCAAAATGGTGCATTTTTAACTTTTGCCTGTAGCTCGCAAACTACCAATTTTACGGTTTTAAGATTACTACATTATTAGAACACTTTTTTAAGAAGAATTTAATTTAAGTAAAAATATTTTTCAAACTTTATTTGTTTTTGAGATATTTACTCAAACTTTGGATTTTCATACGAACACCATATTGGATTTTTACATTTTTGAAAAGAGCTCTTTAAGTGCTTTTCGTTGATGTATCACAAGTCTAGGTTTTCAGATTGCTTAAACTCTAAAAACCATAATTTTTGTTTATTTGATAGTAGGCTTAGACTAAACTGCGTAATGGCCGCCCCGTTTCATAAAAAACAAATGATACGCATCCGGAGCGGCATCAACCTAACCATAGACATTTAAGATTCTTAGTGATGAACTTGTTACCCTATGGAACTTTTGTGAGAGCGAAATTCAAAACTTATACAAAAAAGTGATGCTTTTTGCAAAAATTAATACTTCCTAATATTACCTTAAACTAATAATAATTAAACACAACTATAAAACAAAAATGTATCAGTAAACAAAAAAATAAAATCACAGTACATGTCTTCCTCCATTTTCCACATATTTCGCGCATTTTTCCAACACCTTGCGGGTTACTCGGCGTAACGTGTTTCGGTTAATGGAAGCAAACACATCCCGTACCCTGTGTTCTAATTCCAGCCTAGTTTCGGGCGGAGAAAACTCGTACACCTCATTTTTTGCGTGTCCCCATAGGTAAAAATCAGGAGGTGTGATGTCCGGTGATCTAGCTGGCCAAGCAATTGGCCCATTATTAGAATTATGTTGTCATTAAAGGCATTTCTAAGGACCTCCATCACCTCCCTGGTACTGTGCGCTGGACATCCGTCTTGCTGGAACCACTAATTATTCATTTCATTTGGCAAAACTGTATTTCTAATGGGTGGTAAAATCTGTTCTTGCAGGAGTAACAAATACCTATCTCCATTCAGAGTTTCTTTAAAAATAAATGGTCCAATTAAACGTTGTCTAAAACAGAAAAATACATATTTTATCTAATTGTGAGACGTAAATTAAAGGTGCATTTTAAATTACCTATGATGCCACTCCAGACGTTAAAGCCAAACCTTGTTTGTAGCCGTCTTTCTTCTAAATTATGTGGATTTTATGTATCCCAGCAGTGATAATTGTGCCTATTAAAAATTCCACAATTTGTTAACCGGGTTTTGTCTGTCCAGAGAACCTTGGATTGGAAATTGGGTATCTGTTGACATTTAGTAATAAACCATTGACTAAAGGTGATTCTCCTGAAGACCCTGGACAATACGTGGTTTGTATGGATGAAAATGTTTTTTTTTAAAGCCCGATGCACAGATGACTTAGGAATTGTTATCTGTTCTTCCACTTTTCTAACCGATGTTGTGGTATCATCTCTCACGTTTTCCATTTTAATCGCCTCTCTTGCTTCATTATTTTTTGTATAAGTTTTGGGATTTGGTTTCACAAAAGATCCATAGGCTAACAAGTTCGTAACTAAGAATCTAAAATGTCTTTGGTTAGGTTGTTGCCGCTCCGGAAATTGTTCTTCGTATGCAAGTGCTACAGCTTCTGTATTTCTATTTGATTTGAAATAAATTTCTAGCATACCAACCTTTTCATCAGTGGAATAATTAAAAACCATTTTTGTAAATACTTAAAATAATCAAAACTTGAATTTTTGTTGGAGGCGTTTCTAAACGAAAAATAAGATGCACGCTAATTTTGAAATTTA
>JAHBCN010010058.1:0-33027 GCA_019359885.1 Listronotus oregonensis | reverse complement strand
TTTTGGTTTTAAAACCCCTTTTAATTTATATCCCCATTTTACCTAAAATTTTTTTCTTTTATTTTTTCCCCCTTTTTTTATTTTTATAAAAAATTTTTTTATTTAATTTTTTTCCTTTTCCTTTTTAAAAAATTTTTAAAAATTATATATATATATATATATATATATATATATATATATATATATATATATATATATATATATATATATATATATATAAATATATATATATATATATATATATATATATATATATATATATATATATATATATATATATATATATATATATATATATATATATTTTATTTCCCCTTGGATAAACTGAAAAAGCTAAACAAAGACGAAAAATATAAAACCGGCCACCTAAGAGTTTTTTAAAATGGGATTTAGATGCAAAATAGACAAAAAAAGTGTAATGGAATAGCACAGATTACACACTTGAGATTTAATTACCTTCAAGTAAAAAAGAATAGGAGAAAACAGATCTATAATTTACCTTGATGAAAATTTCGAACACAGGACACAGAACCAAAGGATGGGTTGTTCAGTAAAAACTGTCGACGAAACCACCTTTAAATAAGGAAAACCATACCAAAACGCGCTGGTTCAGAAAGATTTGTCCCAAACGCTTGCTTTTCTGAATAAATTAGGGATTTTATTTCATGAGGATAAAGGAGAACTTTTGAAAACTGGATTAAAATTATCTTTTAAAAATATTCGAAACAACAGGTTTTTTCATGGCGGATAACGCAAGCTACCACAGCCGTCTGCTACACAAAGCACCAGCTTCATTAAGTTTAAAAACTAAAATCCAGGAATATTTGTTAGAAAATGATATTTATTTTGAATTTAGTTACAAAAAAGCGCATCTTTTGGAAGTCCTAAATTCATATTCAATTAAAAAACAATATGTATGTGATAAATTGGCTGAACAGACTGGGCATACTGTCTTACGGCTTCCTCCGTATCACTGTATGTTTAAACCCATAGAGCATTTGTGAAACCAAGTAAAATCAAAGATCAGAACAGAAAATGTTACACCCACTTTAAGTCCCAGTGTTATAAATTTGATAAAAAAATGTAATTACTAACATACCAGTTAAGAGCTGGAAAAATTCACTACAGCACATTATAAAAATTGAGGACTCTTACATTTCTATCCAGAACAACATAAATCCTATTGTAATTAATCTCAATGATGACTCTGATACTGAAACAGAATTAGATTTAGATATTTAGATAAAAAATGTAATTATATAAAATAGATAATGCAGTTATAAATTTACCATTTATTTTTATTCATTATACCGATCCGCAGTTTTATTGCGGTCGGCAGGTATAATCCATAAATGAAGGCAAGAGCTAACACGGTATATTTTGAGACAGACTATACCAATCTTATTGTTTTCATGGCTTTCTTGATACTAATATAATTTTTTTTAGTTTATTAATAATTTAGGTTAAAATATCTCAAAAACTCCTTACTTAAATATCATTAATGATATATCTGTTTCTAAAAAGGGGGTTTCCTTAAACTTTTTATTTATCTTTTAAAATGGGAAAATAAAATTTGGCGTGTCGAATATGACCTAAAAATGCATTCAATGACGTGTTCAATTGTTCCTGATGATTTGCGCTTTCACCGGAAATGACCTCAAGTTTTGAAATTTAAATGGAACACCCTGTATTTTTTTTACCTATTCTATAGAAAATGACATTCTAAATACAATGACGCCCCATATGTCAACTTTAAACATTTTTTTTTAAATATTTAATTTTTTTAAATTCAATTTAGAGTGCCATGATTTTGTTAAAATAACCAATTTTAAGTCAAGGAGGTGTAAAAAAATAGTTTTATTTATCTGACGAAAGACATAAAATTCTTTTCCAGAAAGGTAAAAAGATTGCAAAATTTTGTTTTCGGACCTAACTTATTTTTTTCAAATGTAACGATGGTGGCTCGTTAGCATATTCGAAAAGAACATTTTTTTGTAAATAATTTGATAACCCAAACTTGATATTTGGAGTTAAATTACCACTAAAAAAGCGAAAATATAAGCATAGTAGTTGTTGCTTATAAAAATAATAATTATTATATTATTATTATTATTATTAATTATTATATTTATAGGTATTTAAATCAAAATGCCTTATAAATAAACACAGCAATAGCTTTAAATACCTAACTCGAATTTAATTATTAAACTATGTAACATCATTGTTTAACATCAACGTTTTTGTTTATTTCCAAGCCTACCTGACAAAATTGCCGAAATGCATATATGATTTTTTTAATCGAATGCCAGCCACGGCCCGGATGTCTTGATAATTTTATAAGCAACAACTACTATGCCTTTTTTTAGCTTTTTTAGTGTTGATTTAACTTAAAATATTAAGTGTGGGATATCAAATTATTCAGAAAGAAATGATCTTTTCAAATATGCTAACAAGCCGCCATCGTTCCATTTAAAAAAAAATGAGTTTATGGCTAGAAATAAAATTTTGAAATCTTTTTACCTTTCTGGAAAAGACATAAAATACGTCAGATACTTAAAACTATTTCTTCACGCCTTCTTGACTCAAAATGGTTGTTTTAACGACGTCATGGCACTCTAGATTAAATTTTAAAATATTAAATATTTTTAAAGAAATATGTCAAAAGTTGACATATGGGGTGTCATTATATAGGATGTTATTTTTTATCGAATAGGTGAAAAAAATACAGGGTGTTCCATTTAAAATTCAAAAGTTGAGGTCATTGAATGCATTTTTAGGTCATATATCGACACGTCAAATTTCATTTTCCCATCTTAAAAAATAAAAAAGTTATAGAGGGGAACCACCTTTGAGAAATACCCGGTATATTTTAAATCAGAAAAAAATCTTTCAATGTAGCCCATAATATACACGGTGTTTCATTTAGAAAAGTTGAAGTTGCTCAATTTTTTTTTAAATGCGATATTGTTTTACTATTAATTTTAAAAGATAATATGGAAAAAAAACAAAAATTTTGTATAAAACATTTTTTTCTAATTTTTTTTTAATTTAAAAATAAAGGCTCCAGATGCCACCTAAATATAATCAAAGACCCTGTACTCGTTTCCATTTGGTATTTTAAACAGGATTCCGCTCAAAAATTATTTGCGAGAGTAAGATTCTTTACGACATGAAAACTGCAAAATAGTTTTCAGTTTACGCAAGAATTGTCACCTATCACGAAACTAGATATATCTATCCGATAAAAGTCATCTTAATATTGACATGTTCTCAGCAAAAGTCATGTTATGTTACCATATATAATATTCTAGTTTTACCAAAACGGGCTTTAGAGACCCTATTTAACTTTAATGATGGTTAATGATTGTCATAATTTGATTCTGATAAAATCGATATTTCTGTTATTATGCCTTTGGTGTGACTTTAATAAACACGTAACCATTGGGACGAAAAAGGAGTTTCATGAAAGATCACACATTACTGCGAAAAATGTAGAATTTTATTTATGGGACAATATACCTGATGGTGTCAGAAGTATTTATAACATGGTATCAAAAGATTACTATAACTACAGAAAGTACTCTGGGGCGCTATTCTTGGCCATTCACATCTTCTGGAAGCCGTCGAATTTTTTGATAATAAATCGAATCAAATGCTACCTTCGCGTTTCGAGTATTCGCGAACGGGTCTTACCCAAGGAAGTTTAAAGGTATATGGAAGCCTAATGCTATGGCCAATTTAATCAAAAAATGTCCAGCCCACTATGAAAATAATTGTCACGAGTGGCCCCCGGGATTCTGCGCAGTAATAAAATTCCACGAAATTTTATTATGTGTTGCCTACTTACACACTGATAAATGAGTGTGTAGGTAAGAAACACATTATACTTTTATCAGAGCCGTAGAACCGTTTTCTGTGCGATGGCGCGGCGCGTATGAAACCATAATATCCATTGTGTACCGTCGTGGTCTCATTAACCCTTCCAAGCGAATTACCTGTTTCGTTTTTGTTTGCGCCGTATTAATTTCGATTCTTTTGCTTTGTGTTATTTTATTTTGTGGTTGGGGTGTGGTTTTTTAAATTGATAAAAACCTTCTTATTTTAGTGATTAGTGTTTATTAAATTGTGATTATATTTTCGTGTTTATTGTTTGTTACTTACAATATCGTAGCAAAATGACTAGATGTTGTATGGTTTTGTCTTGCAAATCCAAGGGTATCATGCCCGGCATTTTTTACTTTAGGTTATATTTAAATTAGGTGCTGAGACGCAACATTAGGTAACCGAATAAATAATAATATATTATTTATAACTTATAAAAAATAAAATTTTTATAGGCAATAGCACTGAGAAAAGTAAGGTAATCTTAACTATCTCTTAGATGAATATCACAATACTGTGTATTTCTGTGGATTAATAAAAAGAAATTAGGTTTACACTTAGGTACTCATATTTCATTTAATAATTTAGAACATTTTTTTAAAGGATCAAAATTATCAATTACTGGCAGACCGAGCAAATTTTAATATATACAGGTCCCACTAATTAAATAAAAGTAAGTACAATTTTATGTTAAAGTTCTTTTTTGCTTCTTTTGTATTTGTTCATAAAGAAATTAGATTTTTGGTGTTTTATACTTACATTATCATCTTTTTAAGGTGGACATACTGTAGGCACATAATATTTAACGGATACTGTTACAAAGTATACCTACCAAAGGTTAGTAAACATTTTTAACCACTGTTATCCTGTCTCATGAATGTCTGTCTCATGAATCTGTGTTAATACTGAAAACTATATATAAGCAGTTATTAAAATTTTGACTTTTTAATGGACAACCAGAATCCTAGGATTTGTTAGTTATTCGGTGTAGATATAGATGGAAATTATAAATTTATTAAATATTGTATGACCCTAAAACACAAACAGGCAGTTTAAATTATGATAAGTTTTTACTTTTCTTGACCCTTGCGGATTTCGATGATTTTTTGCATACAGAAGCGCTGATTACAAATCTAAAGTAAGTTTTTCGATAACGTTTTATTTTTCAGATATCAATCCATAAATATGATATTTATATTAAACTCATTTACACTATCTTACCCTTCTTTTATCACAAAACTGGTGTGTTAGTAAGATTTTTGGTAAAAATACAAAACTCCCAAAAATATCGACCATTTAAAGAGAAGGCGGTAAAGTGGCGCCATATATTCTTTTCATATTAAATGGGATGATATAAAATCCAATATTACACAATTATCTTAAATATTCTATTATAGTATCGTTTAATAAGCCACAATTTTGTGTACAAAATAAGAAAAAAAAAAGGTTAAAGTATAGTTAGTTTAAATTTGACATCTCCTGTCAAGTTTATATATGGTAACAAAGAATTATGGAAGCCCAGACCTGACCTACTATTTATTGCGCAAACTCCGCGGGACCGATTCTCCTATTCCCGCTGCCCTGCACGCCTAGACAATTTTGTTCTACAGCATTGGCCTTCCGTACGCCTTCAAACTTCCTTGGTCTTACCGCTCATATTGAGCGCAAATCGTTCGCAAAAATAAAAATATAACCTACACAAGCCTTTTTTTTTTATTTTCTTTTTTTTTTTCTTATTTTCTGTATTAGCACAGTATGGTATCAAAACAACATTAGTCTTTACTATTAATTGTGAAATGTTGTGGTAAACTAGAATAGAATAATGGATGATCTCAATAATACACAACAATCTAAAAATAATTATTAAGTTTTTAAGGATGTGGAAAACAAAGCATAACGGCACAACCGATATGATAGTGTGGATTTATTTAAGATTTTAAACGAACGAAAATTAATTATATATTTCGACTTTAAAATAATTTATGTAGATACGTAATACAAAACAGGAGTTATGAGAAAAGAAAATCTAATCTAAGATTTAGTAAAAACGCAAGAAATAACAAAATAACTAATTTTGCAAAACAGTTATATTAGGCCACAACATAACTAAATTGTTAATTTTTAATATGACTGCAATTTACTTTAAATAATTTTGATTCAGAAAGTCTGGATTTTTATTTACTTTTTATGTTTAAGTTGCTCTACGTTTCTTTCCATCAGGAGGCTACCAAATGGATAATGGAAAAATATTTTAACTATGTCTAAGTCTTCGGTTAGTAGAGTTAAAGTGGTATAGCCTTAAATGATCTACAAATATGTTATTGGTGCGTTCTTTACATGTATTAGTAAAGAGTTTAAAATAAAAACATTTTATACAAATGTCTATTCTTTTATGTTTATAACCAAAATTATAGTAAGTATAAATTTTATTAAAATACGAAGACCGACTTAAAAACCGATTTTGGAAATACATGTCTTTTAGCTTATTTTGGGATTCAAAATTAAAAACATTTTAATATTTCACCCAATGTTGTAAGGGTTTTTAAAACAATTTTTAACAAAATAGCTTTTTAATTTAGAGCCTGTATCGTATTACAAAAAAAAAACAATAATTATATAAAGTGTGTCGCGGAATGAAGTTCGCATTAAGGAAAAATACTTACTACTTTTACAAGAAAAGATAATTCTTCATTAAAAAAATTGCTTTTTTAAAACATAGGTTTACATTTTTTTTATTAAACATACAAAGTCTTAATACATTAGGAAAACTTAGGAATGCTTTAAAAGAAAAGAACTTGTATTTATTATTTTAAAGCAAATAATAATAAAATAAAGTTATTTATATTTAAAATAAATCTTACATATAAAATAATCTAAAACATTTAGTCATTTGTTCTTCACCAGTAGATTTTTTTTCTGAATTTATTTTTATATCTAAAAAATATTATAATAAAAGAATTTGTCTAAGATTTTAACGTACTGACAGCGCGCATTATCGAAAAAAAAAGGTGGGGTAAATAGGACATCATTAATACTTATATATTATTCCAGTCAGGTAGAAATACGACCCTGTACCGTCGGGTGCGATAATTAGGTCAACCTACCCTAATAGTACCATAAAATGCTAATTTCGAGGGTCTTTACTGCACTCAGAAGCAGTCGAGACTTTTAGTCAATTTCTTATATCTTGAAAAATAATATACTATTTATTTTTTAACCGGATGTTTCGGCCGTGGATATTTATCACTCAATTTTGTTTTCCCATACTTGGACTTAACAATTTTAAAACAAGTGTTTAATTAGTTATTAATGGAAAAATATTATCGTTTATTTAACAAACTCTTAGTTTTCATTATAAACTTAGAAAGTGCTTTGTCTGGTCTTAACCGCTCTGCCCTATTACTTAAATATACATGTCGGCGTCAAACACTAAAATCTGTCATTTTCTAAAATGACTAGTCAGTACATGTTTTGCTGGCAAACATCATAAAAACCTTATTTAACTAACATTCAGTCATTCCTTGTAGTGCCTAGGGAAAAAATAATTAATAATAAGTATTACGCTGGTTTCTTAAAACGGATTCAGGCAATAGATGAAATGACTAAAACTGTAATAATAAGGCTATTGCTGACTAGTCATATCAAGAAATGACGGGTTTCGGTGTTTGATACCGACATATAGTAACATAATATGACCAAAAATAAGTGTTTATGAGCTTCACATTATTAGGATATAAAACAGGTTAAAATGTAACCTATTTTTACAAAATAAAAAACCTAATATGCCTGGAAACATTTTGGAAAATATTTTAGGTAACAAGACTTTATTTTATCACGCATACTGCATACTGTCTTTTACGTCAAAATACTAATGGATTTTTAAAAGGAAATAAATTAGTGATTTTTATTCTAATAGAGGAAAAAAACAAGATTCTTTATAGCAAAAATACACATTTTTTTAATATAAATTCAACAGTAATAAAAAAAAATGGAATAACCCTATCGACCAGACGAACCTTAATAAAGTCAAAATAATCAAAAAATAATCTTATGCGGAGTTTACACGACAAGAAATTGCGACAATATATTTTACCAATACTTTGTGAATGCCGTTCGTTTTACATGGACACATTTAGGCTCAATAAGTTGTAACAATATTCAGGATTACCGACCACCAACAAAGTCAATGTTATTAATAACATTTTTTTAGTAAATAAACCAGGAAAACACAAAAATAATCTTAGTGGTGCATACGCAAAATATTATGTCAAAGTATCGGCAAAAAGAATTAAAATGTTTAGTTGGGCAGAGGTTGGCAAAACCAGTCTGACATACTGATGCGACTTTGCAATTCGATTGAGATTTCTCTTCAGCAATTTTAAGCAAAAACCTTAATTATTTTATATTTTCTTACTATACTGTCGCGAACTACAAGATCCAAGTTTAAACCTGTCTGTCTTGGTTTGTACCGGTGTGGCATAGATAAGTAAACATGTAAAATAGAGTAGTGAAGTGACATCTAGTAGCAGCAAAATCAACTCGATGCGCCGAGTTGACTCGGTAACTCGAGTGCATAGAGACTCGAGCAATATTTTTTTAATCGAGTACTATTTTAACAAATTCACTCGAGTGACTTGAGTAAAATCTGGGCTCGAGTCGCATCACTAAGTCTGACATAAAATGTCACTAGATTTCACCTAAATAGCACCAGTAAATAAGAACAAGTTCTATTACTTCCAATTTATTGCAACAATATATTGTTACAATAAATTTGGGTAAAATTCTTGTTTTACATGACAAAAAAGGAATATAACAATTTATTGGCCAATAAATTGGGGTAAAACATGCCGCTTTTAGGATCTAAAATCTTATTTACCTCCTTTCCTTGAAGTTTGTAATTTTTTTTTTAGTGTAATAGTATTCGTGTACTAAAATAAAATAAATTGTTTAGGATAGTTAGAGTTTTATAGGCATAAAATTAATTTTGATCCAAAAACACGTTAAATCTTTTCCTTTGCCTAGTAATGAACTATCTTTCGAATGTCTCGTTTCAGAAAAAACTATTTTTGCGTAATAATGATTTAAAATTTACGTCTGGCATTCGTCAGACCAAAAAGCTGTATGACGACACAAGAAGTACCGAGTTACAATATTTGTTTTTTTTTAAATCTATTATTGCCTTATCAAAAAACATTGGTCTGGTAAAGTTTTTTAGGTTTGGTTGATTTATTGCTTTTTAATTAGGCTTAAAAAATTGTACAAGTGCAAAATTGTTTAAACGACAACCGAATTATTATGCGGCTCTAGTACGGTACATAAATATTTCTATAGATAGCTTTTTATTATCGATAATAAATAGTTTTCACAAAAAATGAAAAATATATTTAATAAAAGACTCTTTATGTTATCTTTTTTAAAAATGATATGAATACCACTATATTGGCAACACTGTTTCAGAAGCCCGTACTGCCCGTACGACCGTAGCCAGCGCACCCTATCGCTTTCCGAAAACTGGGAAGAGTGAAAACGAAGTGAATTAACCTTAAAAAGCGTCTCAGTTTATAGCGTTTCTATCAAAAAACGCATAGTTTTTCTTAATTTATTTTTGACAAACGAAAATAAACAGATTATAGTAATGTACTTTTTAAATATGATAAGAATGCCTATTTGTACCTTTTCTGTTTACCATGTCTTGACATCGATGTGATTAGTTTTTATTTGTTTAAAAATAACAACAAAAAATAAATACAATAAGTACCCTGATAAGTTGGTTTTTCTTTATTTTTGATAGTAAATACCTTATTGTTTATACTTTTTTTATATTAGTTGGGCCCAATTCAGTAAGTAGTATTTTGGGTAATGTTTGCTCACCGGACCCATCACCTATTTTATTTATTATTTAGTATACCGGGATTTTTTGCCGCACCGTTCACGATTATAAAAACATATTTTTTTTGAGCTTTCTAGTTTTTAAATTAAGAAGCCCAACTTTGACTTAACCTTAAAATTGCACAAACCGTTCCAAAATTTTTTCTTCTTGAAAGTGGTATCAGTCAAACTGGATGATTTTTCGATTAAACAACTATTATTCTACTAGATAGATTCATTTTTACGATTCACCATTTTTAATAAAAACAGCCAAAAAATATTATTTTCATTTTTAAAATAAAGCTGTAATATAATAGATATTGTTTTATTTAATCACCTCTTTGGGTGTAATCAGTTTTAAAAAGAAATTTTAAGAAATTGTACAGTTTTGAGGTAAGGTCAAAATAAAACGTTATAACCTAAAAACTAGAGATTTCTAAAAAGAATGAGTTTTAGATTTATAAGTGCCCTGAAGAATCCCGGTATATTAAATTAAATGAAAGTAAACATTGGGCATAGAAAGTAAAAGTGCAGTTTTATTTTTGGTTTTTGTTATTAAAAATCGAAAACATCCCCTGTAGAAATAAAAAATGTGGCCACAATTTTAGGAAAGTCAACATCACTTAAAAATGTTTTCACAGTCATTTAATTAATACACTTTTAATAAATTGAAAACTAAATGTTGCATTCTTTTAATAGCTTGACATTAGAGTAGAGAGCAATTGACGGATGCTGATATTTACATTAAAACGTTCTAAAAACAATATAAACCAGCCTGTTCAAGTGTCCATGCATTGATAGTCCGAAAGTTGGTGAACAATTTTGAGTAGGTTTTTGATACACATAAAAATTTTTGTCAAGGGTTGACAGAAGCCGCTACCCTTCAGCCAGACCTTGAATTTTATTTTCAGGGGTCCTTCAAGGACAATTACACAAGTTTTAAAAGTGCTACAAGAACCTTCTCAAAATTGTTCACCAGCTCTCCTACTAAGATATCTGGCAACAACGCACCAAATATATAAGTTTTGTAATACGTCGAGACGATGCGACTTATCTGCTTGGATTTAGTGGAGTGGTTTATGCCTAACTGAACACGAATTACTAGCTAAAACATTTTAGTCGTACTAGAAGCATTACAGTTTTTATAGGCAGCTAGGTATATTTTGTTTTAATGTTCTTTTTTGTTACAAATATACACTCGTTTAGAACTTTTTGTATTCTTAACCCGGACTTAAATTGTTTTATTTTCTTCAAATTATTATGTAAGTACTAGGGTGAATCCGCTCGTCTATGGATGCAATTTTTAATGAAAATCCACTAACTATATTAAATTAAGGGGGTGTTCTAGTCTAGAAGTCCGAATTTCGGGCGTTTTTTGAGGGTCGATAAAAAAAACAATGAATATTTTGGCTATCCTTTTTTTTATCATTCATTTATTTACATTTTAAGAATTTACAAAAAAAAATCAACGAAAAAAAAAACATATTTTACAAAATTACACGCTGTTAAAGTAAAGGGAGAAAAAACAAGAGCGTGTCCATCTTGTAACCATTCCCTCTCTTCGGGTTATTTGAAAAATAAAAAAGTGGTACATTCTTTATCGGTATAAATATCATTATGGCAGAAATCAAAATAATGGTAAAAAAAATCTTATTTTCAAAAAAGATATGTTTTTTTCAGTTATTTTTTTTTTAATTTTTCGAATTTTTAAAAATTGTAAAAATTGAAAATTTTGATTTTTTGTTGATTTCTGCCATAGAGGGATATACAGGGTAAGTCTGTGAAGTGGGACCCCCTTTATTGCTTTAAATATTTAAATTAAATAAAAATGTTTTATACAAGAATATTTTGGTTTTTGCTGCTCTATATTTTACAAACAACGTTATGCATACAAGGACAAAGTTAATTTTTTTAAATGACTCCCTATATTTTTTGTTAAATTTTTGTTTTCTACTTAAAATTTTAGATATTTTTTATCTGGCATATCATATCCCTATATTCAATTATTAACGAGATATTTTCATTTAAATACAAATTTAGAATGAAAAAATCCGCTCATCTCTTAATGTTGTTTTACGTTTCTATGGTTTTTGCGGTTTTTGTAGAGTGAAAAGCAGCCATAGTAATAATTAATAAGTAATTAAATATCACATGACGAGTAGAAATAGGTAAAACCTTAAACAAGAAAAAAAAACGATTAAAACAATTTTTTTAGAGATTAATAAAACTGTCATTTTGACATTTTTTAAAATCTCTATAGCATATATGGTTATTATGCAACTTTCAAAAAACCGCTAAAACCATAGAAACGTAAAACAACAATAAAAGATAAGCGGATTTTTCCCTTTTAAATTTGTATTTAAATGCGAATATCTCGTAAACACTTGAATAAGGGATATGATATACTGAACAAAAAATATCTAGAATTTTCTGCAGAAAACAAAAATATAACAAAAAATATAGGGAGTCATTTAAAAAAATTAACTTTGTTCTTGTACGGACTTTTTGATACACCCTGTATACCTAACGTTGTTTGCAAAGTATAGAGCAGCAAAAACCAAAATATATTTATAATACATTTTTTCCCAATTTGAATATTTAAAGCAAAAAACGGGGGGTCCCACTTCACAGACTTACCCTGTATAAAGAAAATTCATGCTTACTTTAAAAAAATCGGTCAATTAGAACTTGAGATTTTGTAACAAACGTTTCGAAAAAAGTAGTTTCGAGAAAAACGCGTTTTAAGTTTTAACTCTCGATTCCAGCTTCGTTGCGCCGAACAATCACTTTAGCTAAAACTTTTAAAATAATTCGAATTTTGAAAAATCCTTTTAAAAAGGTGTTCTTAGATACGTAAACTATTAAAATATAAAAAAATCGATCTTTTAACTTTTTAGAGTAGAATACCCGCTTAAGTCATTGTTATTTAGAATTCTCTGTTTGACTTTGAGTTGTAACAAAAAATGAGGGGATTGCATTTGTTTAATTTAAAAATAAAATGACATAATAAATGCATAATTTAATAAGTTATTTCTCAAAATTATTTAATTTATTTGCCCCCCTAAGCATACGCTACTGGTACTCAGTGTATTAACTCTACTAATTTATCTATTTCTTTTGCTCTCATATCACAATAGCCATACTATTTTGTCGGTCGGTGGTCGGATACCTTATCTGCATATTGGTGCTTAATGTTGTGTAGTTTAATTTTTAGCAAGCACGTAAAAATTATTTTAAAACAAAAATAGTTAAAGCACAAGAAAGCTGTTTTATCTGTTATAACAAATCTATGGGTAATAAAATAAAAAAAAACTGATCCATTTCCTAAAAATAATTTATTTTCTGTTATAATTACAAAATCGTATAGTTGACAAACTGAAACCTAAACTCTAATACTAGATCTTATCACATATATATTCTTATGTCTTTTAAACAAACCAAAGGATAGTATATACAACTATACAATTTGAAAGTAAAAAAAGTAAAACAAAAATGGTACAGTTGATATTTCAAAACTTCAAATAGAATAAATTAAATACCATTAAACTTTATAATATCAACCAAATGGCTTCTCCGTGCTATAAATAGATCCCTAATATTAAACAACAGATTTAAAGAAGTTTCTTATCAAATAAAAATTCACCAATAGCACCATGTTTGTCCATAAGTTTATCCAAGTTGGATAATTTTCCAGCCAGATCACGTTGTCCATGGTATTGTTCCGTAAGGAAGTCACCAGTTAGGTAGTCAACCAACTGCAGAAGATAGAAATATGGTATCAGAATTTTAAGAGTCTAATAATATACTAGAAATTACAAGGCATATATAATCAAAAAAATTAAAAATTTCTTAAAAACGTTACGAAATTTTCCAACAATAAAACCTTTTGAAAATAGTGGTGCCAAGATCAGGCAAATCGCGGGCAGGTAATTTTAACTTCTAACGGTAAAATAAATTTTCAGGTGCTTTTGTCTAAAGTAAAGATCCAAAATAAGTAAAATATAGGAAGGTTAATAAAAACCACAATTATTCCACCAAATATATTGCATCTAACCCGCTAACGTTTATTCAATCTATAATCAGTGTTTTGTGAGTTTAATGACATACAGAGATTTTTATCACAAAAACTATTTTTTAAGAAAAAAGATATAAAAAGTCACTGTATAATAATAAATTATATATAATTTTCCATAAAGTTATTGTTTCAAAATGTACACAGCTACTTAATATGAAACAGTTGTTGCGTAATTAAACAGTTTAAAAAATTTGCTTCTTGATTTTTGTTAGTTTTTACAGTTTTTAAAGAATTAAGTTTTTTACCTGAAAATATGTTTCTCTAGTATTTTTTTTACCCTATTTATATATCTATCTTTTAAAAAAATCCACTCTTTTAATACGAAATCATTTATTTTACAAAATTTAAAAGATATTAAGTTTTTACTCTACCAAAAATAAATAAATGCTTTTCAGTCTAAAACCGGACATTTTATTTACTAGCATTTTTTTGCTTTCTTGAAACTACTTTATTGTTTAAAATAAATAGTCAAAAAATAATTTAAATATTGCAGTTACAGTTATTAATTGTGGCGAAAGCTCAATAACAGTGCCTTTTTTTCCACTAGGCCCATTAGGCCCGGGCCTAGGGCCCGTAGTCTAGAGGGGCCCGAAAATCGCTATATATTTTTATGACAAGAAACAAAAACCTTCATATATGTATTTATATCTAATTATTATAAAATAAATTTATATCAATTTATTTGGTACAACATTGATTTTAAGAAACCTTAATAATATTCTGGATTAATACTATTACTATGATGTTATCGTCGCCAAAAATTCTAGTATCATAAAATATAACACCAAAGAGTCGCCGCGAGATGGTTTATGAGTTTCGTTTCGATAAATAAACGAGATCAAATTTCGATGATCGCGGGCAAGCCGAAACGATTAAAAAGAAAAAGGGGACATTGGATTTTAAGCCGTGGTTTCGAGCATTTCAATTGCTAAATTTTTATTTTGTAAATTTTTATAATTTAAAAAGCAGTTTTTATTTTATTAAATTTCTTAATTTCCGACAGCAATGAAAGTTTTTTTTTCTTAATTTAACTATGAAATTTGATAAATAAATGTTATCGTTTCTCATTTTAACACCACAAAACACAAAAATGTAATAAATTCGCCTTTTACGATTCTACGCCTATGAATAGAAATAGGGCTTTACTAGAATCACGAACCGGAGAGGCGCGCGGCGGCCGGTTTTCGATGCCTAGCAACGGCGTAAACAGTTTAAAGATTGGCAGACCAAAGAGTAACACCGGGGCGTCGGCGAGGGGAAACAGTTGTAAATAGACCACGCCTGATTTCATTCATAAAACGACCATTATTGGCGTGCCGTATTTTTTAAAAAGTTCAACAAGAATCAATTTAAATAAATATCAATAAAACAACAATAACAACAACAAATAAATAAAAAGGAAACAAGAATCAAGTAACAAAACACACACAACCAAAAACTCGTAGTCCGCAAACAGCACTAATAGCAATAGAGAATAAATTATAATCAGTTTAAATTTATAAAAATATAATTTTGTTTTTCCTTTTGTTTTATTTATTAATGTGTTCCGACGTTGTCTATAAACACAAACAAATTATAAATATCTATGTATCCACACAAATATATGTATATTACATTTTTTCTAAATGTAATGGGGGGGAAAAAATTATGTGGCCTAGGGCCCGCTCTGGTTAAAAAAAGGCACTGCTCAATAATATGATATTGTTAACAACTCTAAATTTAAGACAGTAAAAGAAGAAATTATTTTGGCCTATAAAACAAAAAAAAATAAAACAAAAATTTCTTTAATACTTAACAAGTTATCATATTTTAAATAAAATATTTTAAAAAAATAATGTTAGCACCTAAATGTCAATTGTTATTATTCACTTAATTATATTTCAGATAAGTACTTACATGATAGTCGTTGAAGGTTTTATCATCTTCACAAACTTGAATGATTCCTCTAATTTTTTTGGTTACTGATGCTTCCAGCTGTAAAGCATCTCTTAGGGCTGATGCAGCATTGCTCCAGGTAGTTACAGGAGGAGTAAGCTGTAAATAAAAATAAATATTAAAATAGAAAAAGCTAATATTGGAAGGAATACACTTCTGGGGTCAACTTTATTTTTCAGATAGCAACCTCACTTTTTTATTTCATTTTCTTAGGGTTCACCTAAAAATGCACATTTCTGCCAAGTTTCACTTTTTTTACTTTAAACTATTTTTACATAAGGAAAATTAAATTTTCAGGAAAATTAAAAATGGTTTAAAATAAAAAACTAAAACTTGGCAGTAAAATGCACTTGTCAGGTGTATCCTAAAAAAATTAAATGATAATATGGGTTTGGTGAGGTGAAAAATAAGGTTGACCACCCAAACTATTTTTTGACTAACCCTGTATACCCACACTTTGGCTTTTAAAATGCGAGAGAAAAAAATACCTATTGACGTGTCTCGAGACCATTACTAAAAAGCGCACCTGATCCAGTGTATCCAACATTTTTTTTTAACAATGGCGCAGCCTAATGCAAATAAAGCTAATAATTTTATGATTTTTTTTTTTTAGTTATAGAGACATATCATTAGGATGAAATTATAATTTACTAGACCTATGCTGTGTCGGTTAAAAATTATACAAATACTAATATTGTCACCAGGGTAAAAGGTAAGGAAGAATTGAAATAAGTCAAGACATGTAAAAAATAAATCATTGCAAATCAAACAAAATTTAAAATATTTTACATTACCGAAATGTTTTAAAGGAAAATTAAAATTATAATTTTAATTTATTCTTGTTCAATTTACATTAAGTTAGTGTTTATCTGACTTGTGCTACTTCTCCAATATATACACATGCCAATTCGTCACTGATCGCTAAAGCCAAAACACGACTTATTTATTACATAAACATGATATAAAATTTCTTACATTTTTCCTGATCATATTGCTGACTGAAGAAGTTAGTTCTCCTCTCATTAAAAGATAATGAATAAGTTTAATAGCATGTTCACGTTCCTCACTAGCGGCTTCAAAGAACAATTTAGCAAATCCAGGTCTGTTTACGGAATCTTTAGAAAAATGAGCTCCCATGGCCATGTATTGCATGGAAGCTTTAAGTTCTTCCATAACGTGGGATCTTACGCGTTCGACACAGGGATCGGCCATATCGATCCAGTCTTGAGGGATGTTGGGTTGTCTGTGGTCGCCTGTAACAATACATAAAATATTTAAATATATTATGATTAGGGCCCGGATTTCGGAACGAGCTCGTTCCCTATACGTTTTTTATTTCTCGTAAATTCATTGGCGTGCCTATTAAGGAGATATTAATTATAAATAAATGTAAAAAAATGTGAAATAAAAACATAACAAGAGTTTTTTATATTTTATTTAAATTACATGATATAACTAACGTCTTTTTAAAATTGGTTTTGGTAAAATTGGTTCTTTTATAATTTAAAATATCTTCAAGTCTAAAAAAGCTCCTTTCGACATCACAGCTTGTAACTGGAGTAAAACGCAAATGATTTTACAAGTCATTTTGTAGTGCCTTAAAAATATGTTTTATTTCTAAAAATCTTGGATTTCTTTCAAGATTTTTTGTACATACAATTTTAATTTGTCACCAATTTTATAGGAACAGATTTAAGCTTGTCTATAGTGGTTTAAAATACATGAAATAAAGGCACTAGGGAGGCATTTTGTTTTTATAACTGTTTAATCACATTCGGAAAATATCCAAAATTTTCAAAAATAAATCTTAAATCAGATTTAACATTTGATGTATTTATAACTTCTTTACTTTTTTTTACACTTAAAGCATCATCTTGTAAACTATCGATAACATTTTTTACTACATTATAATTTATATGGTAATATGTAACTGCTGATAGCCATATTCCCCACCTTGTAATAGCAGGTTGTGGCGGTAATGCGACATAAGGACATGTCTTTAAATTTCGTAATACGCGCAGGTGACTTAAGAAAAACTTTTTTACCTCGATAACTAAAGTATCAATAAATGGATAAAAGTTCCGTACCATTTCGCATATTCTATGTAGGGCATGAGCTAAACATGTCAAATAAAGCAATTTGGAAAAAGGTTCTTTTAACTGTCGTCCTGCATTCAGCATATATGCAGCACTATCCGAAAAAAACAAAACGCCACTTTTCTGAATACTCGTGACTGACAGTAGTAAAGTAATACTTTCTACTACAGATTTTGTTATTGTTTCACTATTGGTTTTAGAAAGAAATTCACTGTTAATTAAATATTAGTTTTCAGGTTCGGTATAACTTAAAGGTGCAACTATAATATTATGAAAATATCTTCCCTTGGTGGTTTTATCGACACTAAACCATAAGTTTTTTCCTTCCAGATTATGTCGTATTATGTCCATAGTTTTTAAATAGACCTAATCAACATAGTTTTATGCAGAATTGATTTGTCTGGTACTTTTCTGTGGTAGTGTTTTTTTTCCAAAAATGTCCTCGTGGACCGATAATTTATTTTATGAAGAAGAATATCAGCTGCAATAAAAGCTTTACACAAATCCACGCAGAAGTCTGCGTTTGATACATAATGTTCTCGTTCTATAGATTTGGATGTCCCCGTAAAAATTTGCATATTTTCTAAATGTTGTAGACCTTTAACATGTCCCTCAATTTGATATGGTTTGGTACAAATAAATTCAGAATTACAAATTCTGCACCTTACTCCAACTGCACCAATTTCTCAAGCCAGCCAATAAGCCTGATTTGAAAACCAAGCGTAGGTCAATGCGGATGTCTCTCTCACAAAACCTTAAACTTATCTTGGATTGGGCGCCAAAAATCTTGATTATGATACACGTAAAACATTTAATTTTTTTATTTTAATCTAGCAGTGAATAAACATCCACACGATACAATATAAGTACTTAAGAAGTAGAAGGAACTTTAGATACCGCAAAAAATTGTAAAAGAGTACCTAAATGCAATTAGTGGCTGAACTTTTTAAAGAAGTATTTTGAATATCATTAAAAAAGTTAGAGTTCAAATAATAATAATACGGACTTATTTGCTCCAGATAGACAAGAAATTTTGGGACGGGTAGTCTCTTTGGGGTCCTGTGTCGTTTAGCTCCATTCGATTCGAAAAAAATAAAAATTACAGATAAAATAAACACATTTTGTTTAGTAGATTTTAAAAAGAAAAAATTAATTAAATAAAATTAAAAGATGAAAAAACAATATTTCTTTAGGTTAAGTAAAAGGCCAGATTTTGCGACGTTTTTGGATAAAAAAAATGATTTAAATTTAGCTTTTAAGCATTATTGATTAAATAATAATACAAAAATAACATTTTTTGTTTTTAATAAGGTAATTATCTGAAAGTGGGATCCACTCTATATTTGCCTTTAAAAAATCAAAAAATTAATATATCAGACTTTTTTTCTCATTTTGTTCGACGGTGCATTTATGATAAAGAAAATTTACAATTTAACGGGGAAAACCTAAGGAGAACTAACCAGAAATAGGTAATAGTTTAGAAGTTGTTGTTTGTTAGTTGTGGTTAGTTATTTCTATAAAAAAAAACTTCATTTCTGGTAAATGGAAAAAAACAACCTTCAATAATAAATTACAAGAAAACATCTGGCAACATTGCTTATTCAAGGAGGGAATCTTAAACAAAACTGCATCGTATCATTAGTATATTTTATATGAAAAATAAACAAATTATTTTATTTTGTAATAACGTGAGTAAAAAATTAATTTTTTCAAATCCTATGTGTTTTATTGTTGTTTGGTGTAACAAGTAAGTGAAAATAAAAAAATATATAAAAATATTGCTGTTTAAAAATGGAGTTCAAGATCAACGAAGCCGTCTATTTGTTTTTAGTTTAATTGAATAATAATTATTTAATAATGTTAAAGAATCTTTACGAATTATGCACCAATATCAAGAGGATTAACGTAAACAGGAAGTCCGTCTTTTTATTGAACTTTCCTCGTGGTAAAAGCACTTTGAAATCTATTAAAAATTTTAATATTGCTTAAAAATTAAATTAATAAAAGACAGCACATATAAAGAACTTAGTTATGTTGTTGAATTATTTACGTAATATTATTTTAGGACATTTTTGTAATATTATCATAATTTTTTATAATAAATATATAATTTATTTTATCGAAATTATGTTATAACCTGCAAACGAAGTCAATTTTAGTATATATTATTTAAAAAAATCATCCCCAAACTCAATTAGTTTGTAGAAAAAATGTTCTTATTCACTAGCTCTAGTAAGCAATCTGTAGTAGATTTTTTCCCTAATAATTAAAGAAAAAAATCAATACTATACTAGCATTGTTATTACATTAAATATTTGCTGGTTAAAAATATAAATTCATTTTTTTAACAAATTTTGATCGAAAACCAACATACTTTTTTTAACCAAAACTCAAATAAGCTCCAACCGAAACCTTAAGCAAACGCATTTTTTTCCCAATTACAAAGTTATTCCGTCCTTTTGTTTCCATGTACTTACGTTTGCATTGATTTGACTGTTTTTTTTTCGAATCAGATAGGCCAGACGTCCTTTGCCTTAAACTAAGCTCGATGCAGTTCTCATCTGACCACTTCAAAAGAACTTTCTTTTAAGAAAAACTGACAATATCATTTGCCAGTTTCCTTGGTGATTTTAGTGTTTATAATAAGCAGGTTAGGATCCATAAAAACCGACCCTCACAGCGGTTTGCACCAGTGGTCAACTTTAACTTTAAGTGTAAGATTTCGTTTGCTCAACAGACACTTAACGATTAACTGTCACTTAAAACTAAAACTAAGTTCTTTGGCTTAAGTAATACTTTTGTAATTTTATAACCTCAAAAATAGAAAGTTTTATTGTTTTGGTGGTAAAAGCGTTAAATTATTTGTGTTGTGTTTGTGAATTTTCAAAATTAATTTAAAATGAATATTTTAAATAATGACCTGCCGTTTTCAAGTAAACAAATGAAATACATGACGACAATACGAAGTCAGCATTCAACACAATGATAGAATGGAAAACTCATTATGGGAGCAAATTTTAACCCTTTATCAGTGTAACAGATTATTATAAATTTTGTTGAAAGAAAGCATTGGAAAAAATCAGCTATCTCAAATTTTATGCCCTTATTCATTTCATTCACATTTATAAAATAATCTGATTTCCTTTTCTTAATAATTTATAGCCCGATAGACAAAAAGTTAAGAAGTTTGGGCCTTTTTTTATCCAAAAAGTAAAGAAACAACTTGTATAATTTTTTATTTTATTTTTATTATATTAAAGCGGAGTCTTTTCTATTATGTTCTTATAATCGTAAATTATATTTAATAAAATAGTTTTTTCCCTAACTGAAAAGTTTGGAGCCATTTTTTAATTTTCTTTTTCTCGGTTGCTGCTACTTATTATGAATGCGCACGACGAATAATGAAAAATTACACAAATAAAAACTGTATTTTTGTTAAAAAATGAAATATAAGAAACGAATTTGAACTTTTTGGGAAACAAAAATTTAAGGCTCTAGTTACCAAACAATCTTGCCAAGCATTTTTAATACTTAACTAAAAAAAATAATAAGTGTAACTTGTGCAAAGCTATTAATCGTTAAGGTCCACCTTAATACTTAAGTGCTACTATGCTATTGTAAACTTTTAAGAGTTAGTGGTGCAAACTGCCGTCCAGTAACTCGTTCACCGAGTCGTTTATCAATTTTTTCCGAGAACCCACCTATTTTCCTAGCGTTCACAATCACGTAGTTTTAACCTAGCAGATATTTTTATACTTTTAACCCTCAACTCTACCAAATATCAGTAACTGTTTCCCTTGGTCACGCTGATCACCGGTTGATTACTGTATAATACTCTCATTCTGAAATAACTGAATGAAAAACTATAAACATCCAAGCTTACAAAGAATGTCAATGTCAGAATTGAAATTAAACAAGTTAGGCAATAAACTAAAACGATTAAACTATTTTAGAGTAAAAGTAAAACTATGTTAGAGGTAAAAGACCATTTTAATAATCGCATAAAAAAATAAGGTCCCCTATTACTCAAATGGCCGTAAATTCAACCAATTTTGGATTGGGGCAGCAAAAATCTTGTCTAATTTATTGCCTTTAATACAAAATCGTGTTTGTTCTTGCAAAAAAAGTCTACCGATACTCATCCCTTAGTTATAAGTCGCCAAGTTCTGCATCATAAAGTATCACCTGGCCTAACAACAGTAAAAATGTTTAAGCATGTTAGCCTAAGCGATAATAAATTGTTTACTTTAAAAAATAATGGGTTCCAAACCTGATAAATAAATTTTAATTATTTTATTTATATCTTGTAATTACAGACGTCTATATACAGGGTGTCTAAACAAAAGGTTGCGTGAAGGTCCTTTTTAAAAACATTTCATAATTTTTAGGAAATACGCTTGTACCAGTATACCTTGTCTCTAGGGGAAACTTTAGTCATATGCAACAACCCCCATCCGCAAAATTAAAAGTCTTAAACGGATAGGGGATTGAGTTGTATCTTGTTTAAAAACTTTTTCGATTCTTTTTATTTATATACCTACAATAAGCCGATATGATTTAGTGGTTTTCGAAATAAAGAGTATCCAAAGAAAAGAAAATATCCAGTTTTTAGATGCTTAAAAGGATTTCTAAATAACAACGATAGGTACCGTGTACTTTTATTTGAAATAAGGAACATTTTTACGCTAAGGCATGATCCCCAACTACAAAGCCTTAAAGAGGGTGCGTTCTGCCCCTCAAAACTAAGTAGGAAAGGGGGTTTAAACAACAACTCGTTTTAAAGGTCTTTTTTCTCTTTATAAACATACCTACATAACCTCAACTTCATGCTGCGGTTTCGATATACAGGGTGCCTAAGCAGAAATAGGTATAGAAATGTTGTTTTTTTATTTAATAAATTGTTTTTTACAATATAAGGGTTTTAATAAACCTGCATTCCTAACAGAATAGGTAGCTGACCTTTAAACCAATTTATTATTAAGGTAGTTCGCTCGCGACAGTCGTAGACAAAAGTATCGCCTTATAGTAAGTAAAACCCGGCCGGTCTACAAGTCAAATCGAGATTAGGATAAACATCTTTTATCTTCGTCTCCTCTATGTCATCCGCGTCGATCTCTTTCTAACAAAAATTGATTTTGAACGGGCCGGGGTTCACTTGACTAGTACCAGTTCGGATCATTACATTTTTTTCTATTTTAGTTTAATTCGTGATGCAGTATTTTTAATGGACCGCAAATTAAGCGCTGTTCCAAATAAAGTCGAATACGCTTTACCAAAAGTTAGAGGTTCTCAATGCTTGAAAATATTATTTTTGTACACAGCACATGTTAACTTTTAAAAATCAAAATGTTTTTAACAAAACGATCAAAAAATTTAGAATTTTTTAAAATTTTCTTATATATTTACATGATTTATAATTGCATTCGTTTTTTAAAAATATCGTAAAAACCGTTTTAACCCAGATCTGCCCAATGCATGTAGTATGCTTCAAATTTGTCAAAACTTGTCGATGATTGGCAGCAAATATCGAAACATGCGGTATTTTCAGGTGGTATGACCCTATATGTCGTTGATAAAACCATGTTGGTATATTTCTTGTAAGAACTCTTGCTCGTGTTAAAGCGGCATTTGGTAATTTTTTTGAAAATGGCTGAATTCGGCGTCAGGTTCGTAAGGTAGGTTAATCTATAAAAAGCTATGATAATTATGAATTAATTTTGTAAGGTAACAATACAAGCAAATGATTTTTGGATAATATATACGTTGATTTTAATTAGTTTTTGTTTTTATAGTAATTGATAACAGGGGTTCTATGTGTTGTACATTGGGCACATATTTTACTATAAATACCTAACTATTTTTCTACTAAAATGTTTTGTTTATTTTTTTAAGATGAACTAATAGAAAAAATTACAGAAGAAACCAACAGATGCCTTACAAAAAAGTCAAACAACAAGTGTTTGTAAAATAAAATGTTTTATAAGAGTTCTTGAAAGTGGAGTTATTCTACTTCTTCCAAGAAGAATATTTTGGAAACGTTCCAAAGACTCCTACAATAAATAAGTATCTGAAGCAATATCCAGAAACAAATTTGAATTTATTTTGTCAAAAATTAATATAGATAATAACAATAAATTGGATAAATCTAATAATTTAATAGGTTTTACATATTTGAAACAAAGTGAAAATGCCTACCACCCATTGGAAGAGCATAGTATAGATGCAGCCATGGTTCCGTACACTGGACGACATGGTTGTAAGCAATATATACACGGTAAACCAATACGCTATGGCTTTAAATTGTGGGTTGGCACCACCAGCTTAAGCTTTGATTTGATCCTTACCAAGGAGCTTCCACGAATATTAGTCAAATTTATAAAGATCTTAGATCTGGAACGGATGTTATTCTGGAGTATGCTGATGTTTTTGGATCAAGGTGGAACGATTTGAAGTTTCTTTTATTTTTTAACATTTTTTTTTTTTCTTTGTTGAAAAATTTAAATTAAAAAAATATGTTTGGGACAGGGTCTATGCATGAAAATTGTATTCCTGGTAGTATATTAAGAGATACAAAAAATATGAAAAATTTTGAACGTGGGTCCTACGACTTTATGAAAATAAAAGCTAGCAATATTACATTTATAAAATTAAAAAATAATAGTATTGTTACTTTTTGCTCAAATGCTGGCAGTGTACATCCATTGCATAAATAAATACTTTCTGAATGCATCGTATTTTATATGCCTATTGTCTTATAGATACGGCTTCAAAGACACAATTTTTTACTTTTTTTTTTAACAAAAACATAAAATTGTTTTGTTTGCTGTTTTACTCCTAGTAATAATTAAAACATTGAAAAAAATAGCTGCAATTATTTGGGGCATATCTGGGTTAAGGTAATCCGAAATAAATGCACGGCTTTCATACATGACAGATATCGACCATGTTAATTATGCACAATTTAATTGTTAATATCCGGTTTTCAATTGAATAAAAGACACTTTTATTTACCTATATTACACATCTGATTTAATTCTTAAGAAAAACCGTTTTACGAGTGGACTACCTTTGGGGAGAAAACAGGTATTTCTTATTTTAATGTCAGATAATTATCTAATTCATCATAATGGAACTTTCTGACAATGCGGTACTATCATTTGGGTTTTTTTTTTAATACTTTTACCGGGCAATTATTAATTTTATAATTAGTTTACTAAGTGTTCAGTGCTACCAAAATTAAAATGGTTTATACCACACAAGAGAGAATAGAAATTATTAAATTGTTTTTAAAAATAACCAGAATGCTACACGCACAGCACGAGTAATGTTTTATGAATGAGATGAAGGTAGAATGTTTACCACAAGTATGTTCTTCAATTAGTGTCGAAATTTTGAGAGACATGATCGGCAGCTAATAAAAAAAGAAACATCGAGAAGCCGGTAAAAAACGCAGCTACAGATAATATTTCAGCACCATAGAGCACCTCCCCAAGAGCTGTTCGGAATTATTTAGAGGTCCAATACCCACGTCGCTGGATTGGACGCAGGAGTAACATTTAATGCCCTTCTCCATAGGCAGATCTTTTACCACTGGACTTTTTATGGGGTCGCATACAAAATAAAGTGTATGCCACCCAATCTTTGGAAAAGATGCAGGAAGGCATCATTTCAATGAAAAATGCTCTAGCAAAATCTTTATTACTGCATGAAAGCTAATGGTGGCCATTTTCAACATTTCTTAAATAGATAGTCGTGTTTTTATGCAGTAGCAGAAGTAGATTATTTACTTAACCTTTCCTTTTGTAAATAAAAGTTCATTAATAACTCTAAATTCAGTAGAACCACCGTGCCTATTAAAAATTGCTGCCAAGTTAGCTAAAGTACGTATATCCCCGAGGAAAAATAAAATACTTTTAAAACGCGGGGCTACTTGGCCCTCATTCCCTTTTTATGTTATCGGATTAAAGCGCACCTTTTCAAGACGTTGCAGTTAGGAATCACGATCCCATCGTTGTTATTTCGAATTTCTTTTAAGAATCAAAGACTCGACCCCCCTTTTCATTTAAGGTTTCTGGGGCTGAATTTGCCTTGGCCAAGGGGTTGCGAATAGGGGTTTGCTGCATACCATAAAAAAGTATTTACTTCGAAAAACGGGTATACGGGTCCGAGCGTTTTTCTCAAAAATGATAAAAAGTTTTGGTTTAGCCACCCAGTATAAACATGTGGTCGTCTGCCAGTAAATGCGACGCAAAAAGGAAATATTGCCAATAGAATATTCATAATCATATTATTTGAAGTATAAATAGGACTTCTAAAAGTTGCTATATTGTTGTTTTTTTGTGGTAAATATAATGGAACACAAATGTTTGGTTTTTAGTTTAGAAACCCATTATATTAGTAAACTAGATTTCTGATTTAACATATTCTACAAAAAGATACTTCCATACATTTTTGTTATCTTAACTTATTTGTAAACAACTTAATCATAATCACGTAATTTTGATAAGCTTATTATTGATTTAGAAATTATAAGGTCATTGTAACGACCTAGAAAACAAGAATTCCATAGAATAATTCAATTAGAGGTTTAATTACCACGTAAAATTGATTAAAAAGTTTTTGATAAGTACCCACTTAATTTTAAGATAAGTATCATGTCAATAGTCCACTTTATTACCTTTAATATTTGATATACTTCATTTTTATTGTATATAAAAAATAATTTGGATATATTTAAAATAATCGAAATTTACGGGAAATTAGCTAATATAATTATTTTAGAATTATCCTATTTTGTTGAAGGGCCTGGATGAGCAGTTGTTCCTCTCAATATGAGGGAAGCCTGCTTAAAAATAAACAGGTTTTGTTACATTCAAGACCAAGTATGACTTTAATTGTTTCAATGGATTTGCATTTTCATAACGTCAAAATTTCAAACACTAAGGATTTTTGTAGTTGTACACATAAATATTAGTAAAATAAGGTTTTATTTATACATTGTAAACACAAAAACTTATTTCTTCTTTAACTTATGAAATGGCTTTTTGGCTACTTAATTTATAAAAAGCACCTAACATTTTTATTTTCTTTTGCATTAGATAAGATATATTCGGTTACTAGTTGATCACCCAAAAGTTTATTACTTTTATTATAATTTGTTTGAAAAACTTATGTCATTGTCATTTTTATCAAACAGTGGCCCAATGTGAATCCTAATGGTTTCTTAACCAGACCTATTTGTCCAACTAATTACTTTTGTATACAAAGAGACTAATTAAATGTTTTGTTTAACCCCGTTCTTCTAAATAATAATACTTAACGATAGTAAGGCCACATAACGATCTTATATAAAAAATAACTTATATATAAAATAATATTCACTAATCTTTAATATGTTTTAACAGTTTACAAAAAAAATATTCAGCTGAGGACCATTTTCCACAGTTTCCCAATATCAGATATTTTTTATTTGTAGTTTTACTCCTTTTTTTTCTAAATTGTAGAGAAATCAATATTAATTATAGAAAACATTATTTATTCTTGCGTTTATTATATTAAAAAAATCCATTAATTATTCGGTAAAATTAAAACAAAGTGGATTTTCTTGTTTAAAATTCATTATATAAAATACTTAACTTATGATATTTAAGTGAATATTAAATGATAGTTATTTCTATTTTAAAAATTATCTGTTTTGGGAATCTTAATTTTTAAATCATTATATTTTTCACCGTCTCAAGTGATTAAAATTAGTTACATTTTATCAAATGAAATTGTTGTGATCTCTATAAAATTGAGTTTTCTTCAAGAAAGTCGATAAGAAGAATCAAAGTCTAGATTGTTAAGATTAAAATGTGGCTTAGCAACAAAAGATATTTAACAATTACTAGACCACAAGGTAAAATAAAAAAAAACAATTTCTTGTTTTCCTTGTACATTACGACGTAGAATTATTAAGCCTTACAACAAAAGACGTATTCTGACATCTATTGTATTAATTTATTATAAACACAACGCAACTGGCAAGTATATTCAGCTATCTTTAGAATTCAACTGGATTATATAATAACCAAATTTTTTGTTTTTTTGTTTACCTATACCTAAAAAAATTAAAGGTCTTATAAAATAGTTAAAGAAAAGAAACCGGTAAGATGAATCTAGTATTATTTAATCTTGATGTATTTATAAAGTTAATTCTATTTTTGGGCCACTTTTTATCAATTTCTGTGTTAAAATCAAACTTTGTTTACTTTTTGTTTTAAAAATTTTCCGACAACTTCACATAAGACTTAAATATCTACTTAGCCGATTTTTTTTAATATTACTGGGCTAACCAGAGGTTAAGTATCTTAAAGCTTAGATTCAAGCTATCTAACCTACCGTCAAGTCTTCAGTTGTCCTTGAAGAAGAGTGTCAAGAAGATTATTGAAATTATGACACTGAAGTAAGCTATCTGTTTGTATGAAACACAATGGCAATTTTTAAATATAGATTAATTAAAGACAATTTAAGTGAGGTTTTGCATAAATTAACATAAATTTAATGAGGCATAAAAAAGATAACTTTTTTATGCCTCCGGCCGCCTTTGCTTTTTATATGGTCTATTATTAAAGACACGTGCGGAAAGCGGCATATTATAAAAACCAAAGCCGGCCACAGTTCAAACCAAAACCTTGTGGCTACTTTTAATGTTTTTTTCATTTCAAAGAGAACCGAATTTTTATTCTAAAATTGATCCAACTATACCATAAAATCTTACGCAGTTTAAAGTCTATGTTCGAGTAGGACGTTATAACTTAAAAACTAGGAGTTTCCGACAACATTTGACCTTAGATTTGTAATCAGCCCCTCAAAAATCCTTGTATACAAAATTTTAATAAAATCGCCCGTGGACCCAATAAGTAAACAATTATCTATTATAGAATAAGCCAGCTTAAACGTAACCAGTTTTAAGAAGGAGGAGATTCTGGAGTTTTAAGGTTAGGTTAAAGGGAGACCAATGACTCAAAAAGATTCGTGATTGGCGCCCCAAAAAATCTCAGTATACTTTACCCTGAGTTACATTTTAAACAATGATATTTTGGTTTTAAAAATATAGCCTTTTCTATCTGACAATGTATCACCCCGATCACCCTGTAGGCAGGTAAATAATTTACCATAACCTTAAAAAACAAATTTTTGTGTATCATCTTAACAAATTTTAAAAATATCCACCAAAATATCAACTTTTTGGCATCGCTATTTTGTTAAGGTTTTACAACAGTAAAGCAAGAACGTCATAGTGACTATCACAAATATACAATAATGCTACTACGCATGGACAAATACAAAGTTTCTTTTTTCTTCTAAATTCTGCAACTAAAGAGACTACTTAAAGGTATTTAACACAAATTTTACTTACATTGTAGGACAGCCGAAGCGGCAGCAACACACAGGATGACAAAAATACCAAAGGTCTTCATTGTTTGGGTGATAACAGTAATAAATCTGGCAACAACAAAGAAATTGTAATCAATTTGCTTTAAAAACAATTACTTTTCGATAGCCTGCCTTTACACTCACTGGCGCAGAAGGTCGACTAAACGAACTCAAATGTTTAACCAAATATTTTTATTGTTTTTAGGGTTTTTCGATGCACACGACACTAATAATTATCTTAACCTCTCTTTTAGTCATCAAAACTCGAGTTGAAATCGCAACCTACAGCTGGCTATTATGTTCGGTGCGCAAAGCACTGTTGTCAAGTTTACTAAAATCTAAATTAAATATGTCAAGCTGGAACTTTTATAAATATTAATATTTTGAAGCTATTATAGTTAAAAATTCTGAAAAATTCTGTAATTAATAAGCTGACTCGAGGCTTAAAAAACTTAAAATAAGTAGTAAACCAAAACCTTATTGTAATTTTAAGATATTTATTTCCCAAAAATATGTTTTTAAGAGAAGAAAGAAATGGATGACAAAAATACGTAGCCCAGTTCAAAAACTTTGTTTTATACGGGTGTTTTTTGTCAAAATTTTAGGATTTTTCTTTATTTTAAAAGACACTGCCAAAAAAGTTAAGTATGTCGACTTAATCTATTCTACTGGTATTTACAGATATTTAGTCTCAATATTGTGTTTTGGCCAACTTTTTTTAATTATCTTTCTAACTATGGTTTATAATGAACTTAGGGCCATTATGGATTCTTTGGGTGATCCTTGTATAAGGTCGCAAATAACACGTTGAGTTGAGGCTTAAAAAATACGAAATATTAGTAAAAATATTAATCATTGGAATATTAAGAAAAACTGAACAGTTATTTTAAATTTTATAAAAAAGGTAATAAAAACTATTATAGGCCAACGCTTTAAAAAAATTTGGTAAAAAAAAATCTTAATACCAGCGAAACAAGTAATAGAAATAAATTAACAAACAAATGTATTATTTGACAGAATCTTTATTAAAGCTAATAGAGTACTAGGTCTATAATTAAATATATTAATATTATATTTATAATAAATAAAATCCCCCAGTTGCCGAAAAGTTTTTTAATATACCATTTGAAGATTTATAATGAAAACTTTGTTTTTGTTAGGGGCACTTGTTGATCCCATTCATATTTACTAAATATTTTAAAAAGCTTTAAAAGAGTTTTTTTTTTATTTCTATAGCCCCTTTGGACTGGGCTGTATCAAAAGGGTAAAACGAAGTCAGTTGATTGTGTTACCTAACATGTAATAAAGATTTTTTTTTAAACAAAACTTAGCGACAATATTAGCATCCTAAGTGTTCATTCAGTAGACTCACGAGTTTCCTATTAATTGCCTTTACTTAGATATATGATTCAGTTGTCATTTTGTAGAGTTTTTTAACTTTTTTATCTTTGAATGTGTATTTACTATATTTTACAAGCTATGTACAACTTAGTGACAATATTAGCATCCTTAGTGTTTATTCAGTAGACTCACGAGTTTCCTCTTAATTGCATTTACTAAGATATATGATTTAGTTGTCATTTTGTAGAGTTTTTAAACTTTTTTTATCTTTGAATATGTATTTAAAATATTTTACAAGCTATATACACCCTTATGCATACCTTAGAAGAGCATTTTGTGTTCTGTACTAAAGATGTTAAAAACTAGAGAGATTTGTTTTAGGAAAAAAAGAAAAATAATCTTTAAGTTCGTAATATTTTCTAAATTACTTCCGATTTTTTAAGACCACTACAAACATCTTTAATTTACACTATGTTATTTTTAAGGAAACCAAGTACCCATAATTTTCGAAAACTTGGAATTTTTGAAAAAAATAATGTTTTATCAAAAATGTTATTTTAGCAATAAAAAAACCTGATACATTTAGAACTAACTACACATTTACTAATAAAATATTCATTCAAAAGAACATTTTTAAAAGATAAAGTAATTTAGATTGACTCCTAGCTGTTTGTAGTTCAATAACCTTACAAAATCAGGTTAAAAGATACATCATCATGATAAGGTATTTATCCTTTATTCCAAAATGCAATTGCAATAACTTTTATTTTCTAATAATAATAAATATTTACCTCACGAATATTCAATGAGTAATTTTTGCACTCCACCAGACACAAAGACCGGGTGCAAAATAAGAATATACGGCAACACCGACGATGACGAGATGGATTTTCTGTGTATTCAAGACGAGTGCGTAGTAACAAACCAGGGAGTTTTGTTGTTTTGATATTCGTGTGCTATCTGGTACGTTTTATATTAAATAAAACGACGATTTTAGGGCTATTGTGTTTTAAACCGTTCTACTAATTTGGTCTGTTTTGATTACGCTGGCGAGATACCAGGTAACTATTGATTTTGTCAAGTATCTTATTATCAATTTAGTCTGCCATGTCGTTGTGAAATAGAGAAGTGTAGAAATAACAAAGGAGCACAAATCAAATACGTTTTGAACTTTACTACTATCTTTTTTGCTAGTCATATTTCGAGAGTATTCTTGCCGAAATTGAAGTAATTATTTTTAATTGAATTTAACATTTCTTTGAGTGATATTTGCAAGTATAAGCTGCAATAAAGGTCAATTTATTCTGACACTTTTTGAGGTTAGGTGTGTGACAGTAGCAATTGTATTATTATTTTTATTAAGTTAATTTAATATTTCGGTTTATTTTAGGGATCATGAAGGCCTTCATTGCTTTTTTCGCTGTTTTGGCTTTGGCCAGTTGTGCTGATGAATGCTACAAGGATGTCGTTGCCGCTTGTAGCACCACATTATCTAAACAACGTAAGTATAAAAGCAATTTTAATAAAGGTTAATCTTAGTTTAGAGGAGTGTTCATAAACATTGTGTGCCACTTTAGTGTAACAATCAAAATTTTGTACAAAGAATAAGTGAAAATTTAGGTTTAGTTTGTTTTTAACTTTGATGATGATATCTCGTAAACAAACGTTGTACGCCGTATACCAAATTGGTTAACGTTAGAATTCTATTGTGTTTTTTATGTGTTCTTATTATAAAAAAAAAATTAAAATTTTGGTAAAAAAATATCAGTTCTCACAAATTTAATATTGTTTTTTTTAAGTTACGGATATTTAAAACAAATTTTATAAAATTATAGACAGTGTTACGATTTTAATTGTTCGTTTTTAGTTGTTTCCAATAAATTTAAGTAATAATATTTTTAATTCTGTACAATTTTTCTTAATATGATTTCTCCTATCTTTATATACTTACTGTTTTCTAATATGGACGTTAAGAAAACATTTTCATTACTTATTTTGTAGAAACTTTATTATCGATACTAATATATTTTTAATTTACTTTTAAGTTAAGGATTAAGAAAATCTGAATTTTTTATAACGTCCAATTTTTTTACTGTGCCAAATAGTAAGTGTAAAGTTTTGTACAAATAAATACTTAATATACAAATTAAAAAAAAAAGTTTATTTTAAAAACCTATATTCAATTTTGCCCAAATTTATTCTAATTTTAAATCTTTTATATTTTTTAATTTATAAATAGATACTTAAACTTTTCCATTAAACACCAATATCATTTTTAAACTTGATTGTCTATAAGAGATGTTTTGACAATTATTTACTTTTTCTTAAAAAAATTTGTTACAGCTACATTTTTTTTTGGTAAATGGTCATAAGTCGTAAAAATATTTAATAAAAGGCTTTAAGAAAAAATTT
>JAHBCN010010057.1:0-32998 GCA_019359885.1 Listronotus oregonensis | reverse complement strand
AAAAAATTTTTAAATTTGGCTTTCCCGGGTTTTAAAAAATTTTTAAATGTATTTTTTATAAGTGTTTTGAAGTTTATTATTAATGGACAGATTTCCTTCTGGGTAAAAAAAACATAATTAATTATTGTAAAAAAGATCATTTTATGTAATACACAAAAAAAAAAGTTTCTTAATAACCATCCTATTAATTTTAGATGTTAAACATTTTAAGGCTTTTCCCCAAAAAAACCCTTTTAAAATTTTAAAAATTTTTAGAAAAAAATTAAAAAAATTTAATTTTAAAAAAAATTAAAAAAAAATTAAAAATTTTTAAATTAAAATTTTATATTAAAAAAAAAAATAATAAAATATATATATATAAATAATATATATATATATAATATTAATTTTATATATATATATATATTAGACTGGGTTTTCACGATGCTTTTTTTTTTCAGGCCCATTCAAAAACGTCGCATCGTCTAAAACTCATTTCCCAAAATTTTTTGGAAATTAAAAAGTTTACCCGGTGCGAGTCTCCTTTTTTGCAAAATTTGGCCATTATTTTTGGCTTTTTAAGGAGATACAAGAAAGATGTAGAAAAAAAGACGCGATCGTCTATTTTTTTGTATTTGCGGTCCTGATCACGATGCAACCATTATTTTTTTTCCCGATCAATATATCTTTCAAAATTTAGAAAAAAAATAAAAAAAAGTTTCCCTTTTTTACTGTTTAAAAATTTTATTTTAAAAAATTTGTATTTATCGACAAGCTGTAGTCAGGGTTGTAGAAAATGAAAGATTTTAAGCCCAAAAAAGGGTGTTTTGGGTTTAAAGATCACACCAAGATAGGGGGGAGTGCTGAAATTGTGCAAATGCAAACAACATAAAAAGGGAAAGGGGGTTTAATGACTCAGAAACGAATTTTGGGGGGTAAATTTCAAGTTTCAAAATTTTTTTTTAAAAGCCTGAAGTATAGAAACGGCAAGGTACATTCGGGACAATTAAATTTTTACAGGAAAAATTAACCAGCTTAGAAAATGAAGTGAAAAATTTTTTTATTAAACTTGCACGATATATAACTTTTTTTCTTTAACAATATAATATAAAAATAAAATATTCTTCTCATTCTCAAAAATAAAATTTTGTCCTTCTATACATTTCAGAAAAAAATTATGAATAACATTAATAAATATATATAATTATGTACATTAGTTCATCAAAAGTTTACTATCAACAATTTGTATCTTTACTTTATCTTTCTTCTGTTAATTCATATTTTTCCCCAATTTTTACAGTTTTTTTAACGGAAGAAAATTTTTTCTTTTAAAAACAACACTGTATTTAAATTTTAATTTTCCCCCCTTGCTTGCAGTGAGTGTCCCGTTTAAACGATAAATAACAATCTTTAACGTCGTTCGAAAAATTTAAAGCTTTTCACTTTCTACAACCCCGCAAAAATCCTTCATTTCGCGACCACGAAAGGAAATTTTTTTTAAAAAAAGTGGATATATTCATCAAAGGGGTTCTGGGTCCTCGTGGTTATTTTTTTCCAGGCTCAATTCGGGGGGTTTTCTCGGGGGAAAGTAATTCGATAGTCTTTGGTTGTGACTTTCCTGCTCCAACGACCAGACCATCCTTCTTCTGGGCAATGTTGGCCCCATCAAAAAAAAAAACCAATCATTTATTCTTCAGGTCCAATATGCCCAAGAAATGTTTTTTTGGGAAAAATTGGGTATGTCTTATTAACATTTTGGCCATATCCGATCCTTTTAAAAATTGATGTCATCCTCTGGGGAGCGTAGCTGTTCACATGTAAACCAAATTTTTGTATATGTCTATTTTAAAAAAAAACAAATTTGTAAACCCAAATTTAAAAAAAAGTTCGTTTCGGTCAAAACCCCTTACCCCTTATATTGATGTTTTTTTTCATTTGAAAATTTTGTATTCCTGTATTTGGGGGAAAAAAACCTTTTTTCATCTTGCGCTTTTATTTTTTTAAATCTGATACATCTTGTCTTTAAAAAAAGTTTAACCAAAAATTTTTAATAAATGAAAAAAATTTTTCCTTTTTTTTCCCCTTTTTTTTTCCCAAATTTTTCCTAAATTTTGAAATTTCCTAATTGGAGAAAAAAATAATAGTTGCATCGTGTTCAGGCCCAAAAACATATAATTTATGATCTCGTAATTTTTAACTGCATCTTCTATTGATATTCCTTTAAAAAAGCTCTAAAATAATAGTGGCCAAATTTTAAAAAACGGAGATCCCCCGGGGGAACCTTTTTTTAATTTCCAACCAAATTTTGGGAAAGAGTTTTAGACAATTCAAACGTTTTTAGATAGGGCCCCTATAAAAAAAGCATCGTGAAAAAATTAGTCTAATATATATATATATATATATATATATATATATATATATATATATATATATATATATATTTTATAATTATATATATATATGATATATTTATGAATTATTATTTATTATGTATTTATGGTATGTAAATTAATTAATTTTATTAATTTAATTAAAATTAATTGTTATATTATAATAATATACAATAATTTTTTTTTGGGGGCCTGATTTTGCCGATGAAGGTTACTAGGTGAGTTCAGTATTCAAAGAGCCTTCAACCTATATAAATAAAAGGCTGATAAATGTTTGACACATTTGTTTATTAACAAAAAATATTATGAAAAAAATTAATATCAAACATTTAAAATTTTATGAAAAGTCCTTTCAGGATATCAAATTTACATTTATTAAAACCTTTGTCTAATATAATTAAAATGATGTAAATAAACTTTTATTATAATAATTTTTTATTTATTATTATTTTATGACTCGTTTCAACAAATTTATAAAATTAAAAAAAATATATGAAAAATTTATTTGATTCGATTAGTTTGTCTTTACTGCAAATTTTTTTATTTATTTTTTTAACTTTTAATTAAAATTATTTATTTATTATTATTATAAAATATTTATTTTCCAAAATTTATTAAATGCAAATAAATCTTTCAAAAAATCATCAAATTTTGGAAACCGCGTTGAAAATTGTTAGGACAGTTAAATACCGGTTTATTTTCGCGAGAACGGTAACGTAGGGAAGGTGTTCGTCGTCATATTGTCATTACTTTGTACCCAGTATCTACCGCTATCGCCACTGGTCAGGAGGAGTTAATAATGGTTATGTCAAATTTAAATTTAAAAAAATGGAGGATTTGGGTTTTCTATTGTTTTGGTTCTGTGATGTTTTTTTGCTATGGTTTAACAACTATTTGGTTAGATTTTTTGGCTTATTAGTTAATTCCCAAATGGATGAATTAATACAGTTATATTACAATCATAAAGGAAAATTTATTTATTATAGTTGACTTGGAAACAGCTAATATCTTATTAAATGAAAAATTTGGTTTATATATTATCTTTTCGACTTATTTCTTAACTCTCCAAAACCTTAATTTAAATTTAAACTTAAAAGTGTATTAAACCATTATAGAAGTTGACATACGTAAACCGTTTTTTTTTTGCGAGGATAGGTGGTTAAACACGGTTAGAATGGGGGGGGAAAGAATGCTATCAACCAGTAGTTAAAAAGGTAAGTCGCGAAAATATCCATAATATCTATTCTAAGTCTGGACCTGTCCTTTTTCTCCTAGCGGCGAGAAATCTTATTAACCTTATTCGGTTTTAAAATGTCTATTCTAAGTTACCTGTTTGTTGTTACAAAACTGAAGTTATTTGCTAATTAGTAAAAAAGGATATAATATTAATACAAACAGGCTACGATGTTTTCTAGAAAGGTTTATTTGAACTGGACTATCAAAAACCATCAGCTGGACACCATTGGCTGACGTTCACTTTGCAAATTCATCAGCTGGTTGACGACCTTTGTTTATTTTATTTTATGTCATGGAAATCGGCACAGATTTTATGTGATTGGTCACTCCTCGTATTTACTTTGAATTATTTTTTTTATTTACACTTTACTTAACTTTACTTTCTTTAAAACATAAAACTTCGGAAGAAAAAACTGTATCAACTTTTTAGGTTATGTTTAGCACTTAGCTATGAAACCGCTTTCTTATGTCTTTTTTTTATCCCTGGGGGAGCATGGTTATTTTAGCGACTAAATTTGGACTAATCTCTTGTTTTCGGGGTTAATTCGTTTAGATACCCCAAGAACAATCTCACTTGATATTTAGAAAATTTAATGCTCTTTTTAAAGGTGTATAGTTATATAAGTTTTATTTTGATCTTGTCACAATTATTTGCATGTAAACAAATTGATGTCATCCTTTCTGACTTCTTATATTTTAATATTTTTATATTTTTCAAATAAACCTCCATTTAAATCTTATAACTAATACTAAATCTAAATAAATGATAACTTTACACATCTTTTATGACTAATTATAATCTTTAGCTTTTATATTAATTCCACAATATGAGTTTAATAAGCTCGATTTTTGTCTTTTAACGCGTCCCGCACTATACGCAAATATTAAAGTATTTATTTTTACTTTTTCCTTAAATATATTTATATCACGAGAAACATGGTTCCTTTCCCTATCTTTTGATATATAGTTTGTTAGGTTTTTTATTACGGCCAGTTTAAAACTTCATATAGCATCATTGGATGCCAAAAGCACTGTTTCACCAATTTTTAAAATTGTCCTTTTTCTTATTAAAATCCAAACACTTTGGTTATTATGCGGTCAAAACTTAGTTTATACTTAAATCTACCTTATTCTAACTAAATCTAATCCTAATATTAAGTAATTTTCCATGAGTCAATCATTATTGGTTTTGCCTAGGGTTTATCATGCATTAATGTTTATTCTGGTCACTATTATCACAACCCTCTGTATATTTATAAATATCTTGCTATAATATGATCATTAAATTAGCATTACATATTTATTTCATACATTTGGCCTTCCACTCACCTTTTTAGATTTATTACAGTCAAGAATAGTTTTCTCCGATATTTTCCGAAGAGAATTTCTGTGATTTTTTATTTCTTGTGTATTTAAAGTTTGCAAAATGTCTTATTCTGTTTATCATAGGTACCTTATGCCCTTTTCTTGGTTTTAATACAACTTTTTATATTTATATGACCCTTTTTACCCTTGAAATGTATATTCTTTTTATGTTTTTCCCTTTTCTTTATATTTTATAATAAAATTTGTACTTATATTTTTACAGTCAGTCACGACTACCCTTCCTCTCTTTATATATATATATATATATATATATATATATATATATATATATATATATATATATATATATATATATATATAGTAACAAAAATTATAATAAGTCACTAATGAAATAGTATTGAAAATTTTAATATATTAAAAGGGGATTAAAATAAGAAAAAACAGGGATTTTCATAAGTAAAAATGGTTCTAAATAAAGGGAAAAAGATGTAAAATTACATAAGAAAACATAATACAGCTTTAGAATGTAATTTAGTGTATAAATGAAACAGAATACATACCAAAATCTGACATTTATAGAAAATCATTTTATTAAGCCTCTCGAGCATAAAAGTAAAATGTTAAAGGACACTACCAAAAGCTTCCCTGAACCTTAAAGATTATAAATCGATATAAAATAATGTTAGAACATAATAATTTCAAAAACAGGACATAAATATACTGAGTATATCAAAATAAAGACATGACAGGTTGTTACGAAGGGATAGAAAAGTACATAGCTTATTATCACCTTATAAATAGATTTGAGTTAGATAGATGTTAGAATTAGTTTTAATAGGATAAGATAAGTACAAAAACAAAGAACTCTATAAAAAAGAACTGTTTAATGAACTCAAAAGTGACTTAGATTAAGTGAAATGGACAGGTAAAGACAAGTGTTGTATTTTCATAAAAATAACAAATAGTGGACATAAAAAAAGAGAAAGATATAGTGAACAGTATAGTAAAAACATTCATTTTCTAGAATTAGATATTAAAAACGGGTAAAAAACTTAAAGAGTTTACCAAATAATTAATTTTAATCATAGTAAATAAACAATGTTTATTTATGGACAATAATGTTGAATTGTAAAATGATTATAAATTATTAAGGAATCATATTAATCTTAAAAGATGTCTTTAATTATGTATATTTAAGTTTGTAAAGTAGGTAGGAAAGAAAACCTAAAGTTTATTTGTAAATTGGAAAATAAGTAAGTCACGTACGCCATTTATCATGCATCAATAGCTTTAAATATGAAATTTGCAAACAAACTCAAATTAAAACATAAATTTGTTTATACCAAATGAAAAGCAAATAAATTTATAATAATTTTTATTTAAGAACAAGGGCCAATATAAAGAAATAAACATAGGGTTTTATAAAAAGAAAATCAAAATATATCAAAATTGAAGTCATAAAATTTAACATAAATTTTTCCTCAAGTGGCCTGGAAAGCATCCATTTTCATAAAAATTATTCATTTGTTTCAATGAGTATATAAGCAAAAACGCCCGAAAACGGCATCATTCACATAATTCAGTTGCTACCGAAAACTTAATAGTTTATTATAATAAAAACAAATGAATGGTCAAACATCAACAAAGAAAGTATTCTAACCTCACTATTTTGACAGAAAGTAAACAAACGAAACAAAGTTAAGTTTCCAGTATAAATATAAAGTTAAATCATCAGAAAGTTTATAAAAGTGTTAATACAGAAACAATCAAGTTAAATACCTGTGTTAATGGTAATTAATCCAGACAATTAAAAGTAAACCAGCAATCAAAATCGACAAACGTCAACAAGTATATTTTTCGACACGTTCGATACTAACACCACACTAGAGGCAGCTTTGGACATTATTTATGGGAAGATTTACAAGTAAACCAAAGGGAAAACGAGATTATTTAGTTTTAGTATCCTTTTTTATAATGTTTATGACAAATAGTCATAGTTTATTTATATTGTTCCTGTAATAAGGTAAGAGTTTATTTATGTATTGTAAAAGGATAGGAGAAATAAATATTGCCAACATAACTCTAAAAGAAAGAATCATATTGCCAACGTTACTTTAAAAGAAACTATAAAATTGAGGCAAGACATAGATATAAATATTAAACATAATTATGAATTAAAAATATATGATTTAAGATTTAAGAATAACAGCATTATTATCATTTTTATGAATATTTGTTATCAAAAATTAGTATTTATAATAAATAATTTATTTTTGAAAATTATTCAAATCTTTTATTTTGTATGTATGTCCAGATAAATGTATGAGATAAAAGCCAGAACTCAAAGGGATTGAGAGTTTCAGAAAGCCGGAGTTGACATACTTAAAACCCCACAGAATTAAAATTAATTGTAACGAATCTGCCAAATATTATAACATAAAAACAAAATACCATATACATATATAAAAATAATATAATATATTAACTATAATTAAAATATATAATATAATTAATTGTTACATATATATATATATATATATATATTAATATATATATATATATATATATATATATATATATATATATATATATATATATATATATATATATATATATATATATATATATATATATTTTTTTTTTTTTAAAAAAAAAAATATTCGTTAGAAATGTTATTGGTTTTCGTTCTACAGGGTGTTAAAACTAATTTTTACCGAGCATTTATTGAAATATTCGAATCCACTGGGCAGATTAAAGTGAAAATTTGGTGTACTTATTATTTGGGATGAAGAACACGAATATAATATCTATTTTGTCATCACCATTAGATGGCGCTACATACAACAACATTGAGTGATTAAAATGGTCATAACTTTTTGACCCTCCCTGTACTCACATTTGCGAGTGAAAATAATAAAACAGCATTTAATTTTAGTCAAAAAGGTATACTTTTGATCTCCAAAAAGTAGACCGTTTTCGAAATAAAAGCCTTTTTTATTAGGTTCCGCATGAACACTTAGTCTAAAATTTAATTAACAACGATAAAGTTAGAAAAGCTATTGATTATAATAAATGTTCAAAATGTTTACCATCCACTAGGACACATTGTCTAATTATTTTATTTAAATTTTGCCTGACTCCAAATATTGATTCTTCTTGGGCCCTGATGGTATTGACTCCTTCCACAATCTTTTGCCACAATTTCTGACGGTTATTTATTTTATTTTTATACACAAGTGATTTCAAGTAGCCCCAGAAATAAAAATCTAAGGGGTTAAGATCGGGACCACGCGCAGGCCACGGATATTCACTACCTTTACCAATCCATTTATGAGAATAAACATCGTCCAAGTAATTTCTGACTTACAGTGAATAATGTGCCGGTGCACATGGTGCATAGACCAACTGTCAGGTCTTAAATTTAGGGGCATATCTTCTAGAAGAATGGGTAGATCATTCCTCAAGAAATTTAGATAACGTTCTCCATCAAGCTTAGCTGACAATTCAAACAGTCCCACAATATAATCCCCAAAGATACTCACCAAATATTTATTGAAAACTCATGTTAAAAATGGTGTTCTTGGAAAGCATGGGTATTTTCCATCGAATAGATATGATTATTACGCCAATTAAAAACACCTCTTCTTGTGAATGTGGCTTCATCCGTAAATAAAATGTTATTACAAAAAAATGGATCATTCAATTGGCGCTCTCTGAAAAATTGACTGACCTGGAGTCTTGCAGGAAAGTCTTGAGGAAAAAGATTCTGAACTGGAGTGAAGTGATATGGATACAGTTTTTCTTCAGGATTCAGGATTTTTGATAAGACGAACCAAAATTTCATCCTCCATATCCGCTCCAATTACCCTTGGTCTTCCCGCATTTACGTTTTTTGAACGAAATGAGCCCGTTTCGCCTAATCTATCTACAATGCTTTAAATGTTTGATGATTTTGCTGCCTTCTTTCGGATACAGATCTAAATAACGCCGCGCTGCTTCGACTACAAACATTTTCTTGGGCATAAAACATACCATATTCCACATCTGAGCATTAGAAAAAATCATTGTGACGCGGTATTTTTAAACGAAAATAACACAACAAGAACACGAATTATAGCCAAATTAAAGACTTACTTATTAATACTTTACCTTGACAGGTCGTAGTTATAATGTTTTTTATCCTAGGCAAAGCCTACTTTGACATCTCCGATAATAATTTGTTCATGCTCAACTGAATAAAAAATGCGTTTATTTCGAAAACGGTCTACTTTTTGGGGATCAAAGTAGATACCTTTTTGACTAAAATTAAATGATGTTTTATTATTTTCCGAATTTCAAAATGTGGTACAGGAAGGTCAAAAAAGTTTGATCATTTTAACACTCAATGTTGTTTATGTGGCGCCATCTAGGGAAAGGCCAAATAGATATCATATTCGTGTTCCTCATCCCAATAATAAGAGGTACCCAAATTCTACCTTAATCGCCCGTGGATTTTTTGAGGATACTCAATAAATGTTTGGCTAAAAAATTAGGGTTTTAAACGTAGAACAAAAACCAATTTTAACAAAATTTTACTAACATATTGAGCTAACGCTTATTTTCATGTCGGTATCCTACAAACCTATGTCCAAATAATTAGGTCACCCAAAAAAAAAAAAATTTTATATATATAAATATTTATATATAATTATTTATATATATATATAATATATTTATAAAATTTAAAAATATATATATAATATATATTATATATTAAAATAAATTTTATATACATTTTGTTTTTTTTTATTTTGCTATAATAAAATCAGATGCGTCAAATTTTTTTAAATCCAAATATCTCGAAAACGGTTGCTCTTATTAACTTTCAACAGGTATACCTTATTGACGTAAAAATGACAAAACAATTTGACAAAACTTATTTTAAATATGCCAGGATTTACGTTTGAGAGGGATGCACTATTTTTGCAAATAATGAAATGAAAAAGTTAATAGTAAACGATAAATCTATAAACCTAAGAGTGACAGCTACGGTACATAAGCTTCAGCACTGCAGCCCGGCAGCCCCCCTAAATACGCCTATGTTAACATGCATCAGTACCTAAACTTACCACAGCTTTTTATAACGTCCTCCATTTGATTTTTTATATTACTATGTAAAAAGACAAACATTTTATTGTTAAACAATGTTTTTCTTTCTGGATGGTGTTTCAATTCAAAATCAGACGTTAATAACTGCTCTGCGACAGGTGGCTTATTATACTTATTTAGGTCTGGTGGTGCCATATTATTATCGATGCTTTTTGTATATTCTTCCCAGTATTCTGGTGTAACAATAGGTTTTTCGTCGATAAGAGCTTGAAGAACTTTTATCGTAAGGGTAATTTTCTCAACTGTTAAATGTGTACAATTACTGGACCATTTATCAACGTACTTTCCATTACATTTGGTCAAATGCTCTTTTAAAGTAAGCTTTTTGTTAGAACTAAGAGCACTTGCTGCAGTGAGAAAGTTGTATGCTTCGAAACTAAAATTTAAAGTACATAACTTTTCTTTTGCTATTACCAACTATACATTAACATGGCAAATTTAATCCGAAATATTATATCGCTTAAAGATATGTATATAAATATACAGAACCCAGGAGAAAAAAAATCTTAAAAAAATTGAAAAAGCTTTAAAAAAACTTATTTAGATGGTTTCAGATAAGTAAAGGGTGTCCAGAAAAATGAAATATCAAAAAACTTTACATTTTAGGAACAGTTTTCAGTATGACATATATTTACAAGACACATAAAAAAAATAAATTATTGGGTTGGCAATTACTCACTGATACTATTTTATATTAAAAAATATAATTTATATTTAGGTTTATTTACTGTCTTAAAAATGTAAATTTACATTATTATTATATGTGAACTACTGGTATCCAAAGTGGCTAATGACGGTTGTTTAACTAAAAAAGGTCTTTTTGTATTTTTATTAGCCACGTTTTTTATTTGTCCTCTTCTGCCATTCTGTATTCGCCAAATTAAACGTTTAGAAAATAGCTAAAAAATTATTAACAGAAATTGTTTTTCCGCCGTTCGCTGTATAGAAATAAATAAAAAAAAATAAAAATCCATATAAATATAAATTAAATTTATAACAAAAGGATATTACCAGAAAACGTTTTGTTAACGTCAAACATTTTTGGTGGCTGAATGGCTAAAGCCAAAAGCCACAAAAAAAACATTTTTGGCATAAAAAGAGTTTAGCAATATGGCTTTTTATTAGCGTTTTAGCACCCCAACCATTATGTAAATAAGGGTCAAGTTCCTATCCAAAAATATCGACACATTAATGTTTTGAAATCTAAAATTAAACCAAGTTCTGTCCACAATTCTGTTCCATCCTTTTATGGCTTTGCAAGTTTTTTACTGATCCGTCTCTATTAGGGTTTTCGCTTACCCGACCCTTTTTAATACCCGGATAACGGGTATTATTTTTTTATGTACCCGGGTATACTCGGGTAAACGGGTATTTGCAATTTTTGCAGAAAAAGAGACAATTTTCTTATAATCATGTTTTATTTTATTTCGAAAGAGTAAAGTCTGTCAGTAAGTCCCCCTAACTTATAGTACAATCAGTCACACAGTTAAACAGTCTTCTTCTCATTAACTAATTAGGAACTAAAATGACTTTTTACTACAATACATTCTGTTATCTGAAGACACCCACGGTACCTTGAAGACACCCACGGTACGTTAGTACTTAGGCATTAGCCTTCGTGGACTGTCCCAAGGTAAAAAAAAAATCTATACAATAACAAAAATATAACTAAAACTTTCTTCTCTGACATAGTTGAAAATTAAAAATCACACACAGTTAAACAGTCTTGTTTTCATAAACTGATTAAAACCTAAAAATACTTTTTATGACTAAAACTTTTTGTTATGGTAAAAGATGAAACAATTTCGAAAATTTTAGTACAAGGTCGAAAAAAAATTGTTTTTCGCGGTCTTTTTTGAGCCAGGCTTAAACTTTGTTCAGATTCAGATTGAGAAGACGATGTCGATGGCACTTCTTTTTCGCACGTAAAGTTCTGTTTTTCAACCTTTATTTTATGTACTTAATCTAAATATTTTAATAAAACACTTTTGAAGAGCCTTTATAGGTAAATATTTTTGGGCAAATTGAGCATTGTACTGATTCCTTATTCTGTATTTTTTTAAAATACTTCCATACTCCAAAAACAGGTCTATCCATTTTTCCTACGAAAAGTAAACTATCGTTTAGTAGAATTTTATAGGTTTCACTAATATTTTTTTAAATTTTGTATTAATAATATTTAATTCAATTACCCACCGTTTACCGAACAACATAAGAATTGCAAACTAAATATTTTCTACACTTTTATGAAAATAATAGAAATAAAACTATTTAATCAAACTCCAACGAAATAAAAACCAAATACGGCGACATAGCCAAACCTAACCACAAATTTCCTGCATTTTTGTAAAAAACTCAACGCTTTCTTTAGAGTTATTTTAATTGTTTGTAGTGCAAATTTGCTAATATTATGTTTAAGGCGCTACTTAGTTATAATTTTCTGAAAATTTTGATGAATTCTTGGATCAAAGTACCCGGGTCTAACAATGAAATAGTACCCGGGTACTAAAAATTTAATATCCCGGGTAGAAAACCCTCGTCTCTATTAATAAAGGTTCTTTTTTTCATTAATACAGACAGTTCTTTCATTAATACAGACAGTTTTTTTAGTAATACAGATAGATCAGTAAAAACTAGACAAGTTAAAAAATAGTGGAACAACACTATGGACAAAACTTGGTCTAATTTTAGATCTTATTACTTTAAGAGGCCGAGATTCGTGAAGAGAAACTTGATCCTTATTTAACACAAGGATTTTTGGTGGGATCTTTTCGCTTTATTCTGAATGTAATAAGTGGAATAAAATGGGAGGGGGATCTCGTGTCTTTTTTCTCAGTATACGTTGGTCTGTAGGTAGAAGACCAGAGTTTAGACTGAAGAGGAAGTACGAGAATTGCTTATTTTAAAGTCCCTTAAATCCCGCCTGGTTTGGGGTCTGATGGGTAAAATTTAGCGATTTTCTTTATTTAGTAAATAAAATCCTGTCGGCCTTTTTAATTTAAAGATAATTATGGCCTTAGGAACTCAGGATCATTTAGATTGTAAAGTTCTAAACTACCCCCTAAATATACAACATTAACTCCCGTCTTTCTAAGCGTTCCGAGTGAAAATGTGCACTTTTTAGAATGTATCTTTTACTTGTTTCCTAAAACCTACTTACATACCAAATTTCAAGTTTCGACTCCCTTGGGAAGCACTCCATAATTTTGATGAGTCAATGAGTTAGTCAGTCAGTCAGTCAATAATATCTCAGAAACCACTTCATATACCTTCCTTAATTTTTTCACGTGTAATAAGAAAACGTATGTGAATTTACGTACCAAATCTCATACCTTTATATAGAACGAAAACAAAGTTATGATAGGAGGGAAAATCACCTAAAACCATTTGTGTAATATACTCAACGCGTACGTCAAGCAGGAAGATGGCCGGTCGCACTTCAGTGCGTCAAGATACAAACTCTTTTGGTAGTCTAGTTATCCAATTCGATCTAAAATTTTTATTGTAAAACTTTCTATTCCATTCTTAAGCCCAATTTAAAAGGCATGTTTATAAGAACTTTTTTCATATTTTAAGAAGTACAATAAGTCCTAAAAATATTGCCCACTAATTTTGGGACACCCAGTATACTCTTAAGTGTTACAAATATAGGTTAACACACACTTAACGAATTACTAACATTAAACCACTTATTGATGACACTGTCAAAGAAATAGTCTTCTAGGAATATTGTCATGAGTTTTTTTTCTTTTACGCAATTTATAAAAGACCCATATCCTCGCCAATATCGCAAGAGTTTTAAATAACTTTTCATAAATCTTGTTACCATGTGACTCTTAACTTACTAATTTACTTAAAGTAACTTAACCATGGCATGACCTTTTAGACAAGTTATTACACAGCAATGCAACATTGCAATAGTGATTATTAGTATCAGCTATTGTTATTTTTTCAAAGCATTTTGAACTAGCTAGAGATAAATAGTATCTTGTTATTCATAAAATTTACCTTACCCGAATTTACTGTTAAACATTCCAAACTGAAGTGAATCCCTGTGCTTTAATCTAATTTCCACTTCGGGTGTAACTTGAGCCCCATTGTGCAAAGTATAATATTTCGATTTACAATCCTCAATGGTTACATGATCATTCTAAAAAAATAGCGTACCAATTCATACCAATGTGCATTGCAGTTTTTAGTGTTTAAATAATAGTAATTAAGCTTTTATTGGGGCTAAATAGGTATGGGAAACTATTTTAATACTGATAATAAAGTAAAGTACCGGGTGGTGCGTCGCCGAGCGGAACATAGGAAATGCCATGTAAATTTTAAGGGGGTTAATTATTGGCTCCTATGTACACTTTACAGAAAAAATGTATGGTAACTTTTTAAAGAGACTAATCTGACAAACCCCCGTGCCAAGTTTCAAAAAATTTTAATGAGCGAATCTTTAATTATTTAATTAAATGTACATATTTTCGGTTCAGGTAAAACCAAACAGGCACCAGTAAAATAAATATTGGCCCTGACATAAGGAAAAGTGTCAATAAATCAGTGACAGTCGGGATTTGAAAAAAAATATGAATTATTCAATCGACGAAAAAGTATTCATAATTAAGTGGCATTATGCGAAAAACAGTTTTAAAGCGAATCTTGAGTTATTCAATTAAATGTAATTGCAAAATTACCAAATTTTCGGTTCAGGTAAAACCAAACAGACTCCAGCCACCAGCAAACAATTTGTTATAAGGCTTTGTCAAATCTGACGTACAGCCGAATACAAGGAATGTTTTTTTTTTCGTTTCATCAATCTCACAACCATTACATATAAAGTAAAAGACACGTTAACATTACTTTTTTATCAAACCTTTTATTTAATGTAACAATTAAGTTTAACTAATAACAATTATTACTATCGATCATTAAAAAAATAATTTTATCATACTAGAATTTAATTAAACCAATAGCAGTACATCCCATCAAGTCTATCTGGTCCATTTTAAGCATTAAACTTATTGTCAGTAAATTCGAGTCCAAAGCCATTGCAATAAATAATTGTAAGATTATTTAAATCAGAAGATCAAAAATGGATCCGAAGAAAGAGAGACCTGAACTCTTAATATTAAAATGAAATAAAATACAATAACTTTTTAAAAAATAATAGAGAATTACATAACAACATTAATTAATCAAATGTTTAAACAACCCCCTATTAACAGCTAAACAATATCCCAACCGATCATAAAATTCATTTCTAACGTTGCTAAGTTGATACTGCGAAATTTTCTTACATTCAAACGAAATAGCGTTTTGTAGCTGGTTTAAATTTTACACTTTTATAAATGCCACTTTTTAAGTGACCCCACAGAAAGAAGTCATTTGGTGAAAGATCAGGTGACCTGGCTGGCCAAAGTGTCCGGTACCGTGGACCAATTATATTGCCGTTAAAAGCATTTTTCAGGTACTTTCTAACCATACGGGCATTATGGGCGGGGCAACCATCCATTTGGTACCAGATCATTTGATCTTCCCAAACAACTTCTTCCAAGGCGGGTCCAATTTGATTTTGAAATAAGTCCAAATAGGTTTCTGCTGTCAGGTTATAGTCCATAAAAAAGGGTCCAATGATATGGTGTCCGATAATTCCCACGAATACATTTGTTTTTTGGGGATATTGTGTCCGAGTATGAACAAAGCGATGTTCATTTTCTTGGCTCCAATACCGGCAATTCTGAACATTTGGTTCATTGTTGAGGGTGAATGTACATTCATCGGTAAATCAAAATTTCTTAAAAAATTCCTATCGTTATTTGCTCTTTCCATCATTTTAAAACAAAACGCCATTCTTCGCTCTTCATCTCCTTCCTGCAGCTTTTGATGTTTTTCGTATTTATACAAATAATATTTGTATATATAAGCAATACCGTTGTATGATGTTTATTTACCTCTTGCTCAAGAACCCTCGTACTAACCATTTTGTTTTCCTCCACACTTAGTAGAATATTAAAATCACTGTTCTCTCTTTCTTCGGCTCTATTTTCAATATCCTGAGTTGAACATTTACAATTATTTATTACAGTACCTTTGGACTCGAACTTACTAACAATACGTTTAATCGTTGAAATGGACGGAATGGCCTTGGTGGGGAAATAAACTAAAAACATTTCAGATACTGCTCTAAAACTGTTTCCCGCATAATGCCACTTAATTATGGATACTTTTTCGTCGATTCAATAATTCATTTTTTTCAAATACCGACTGTCACTAATTTATTGACACTTTTCCTCATGTCATGAACAGAAAATTTGGTAATTTTGCAACTACATTTAATTGAATAATTTAAGATTCGCTTATTAAAATCTTTTGAAACTTGGCACGAGGGCTTGGCAAATTGGTCTCTTCAAAAACGTATCTTACATTTTTTCTGTAAAATGCACAGGAGAGCCAATAATTGAACCCCTTTAAATTTACATGGGACTTCCTATGTTCCGCTTAGCGACGCACCACCCGGTATATTTAAATGATATTAACACTTACTAACATAATACTAGGGGTTTAATTAATTTTTATGTAAGTTTTATAGGAGGGGGATAATAAGGTTAATTCGTGGAAAAAAAGCACATTTTGAAAATAACCGAAGTCTGTGGGGGCCTTACAAGTTTCTCTAACTGCGTTAAAATGTTACCACCAAATTAAATACCTACTGGAGTTATTTTTTTTTTAATTCTACTTATTGAATTCTGTATTTTTATGTTATTTATCTTATTTTTACTGTACTGTACAGTATTTTTTTGTTTACTTTAATTTAGAACTTTTTGGCATAATTTCTAAAGCAATGGGTTGATAGATTTCTGCTATATCTATTCTGATATATAAACAATTTGAAATTATCAGAATACCGTCTAACATTATTTAAATCGTTTGTGTGAATCACCACGTAATTGACAATTTTTTAAAAACTAATAACTATTTTTTTGGATGACACTGTTATAATCTATTTATTAAAACTAGTGCTACATTAAAGTATAATATTCGATGAGTATTAAGTAAAATTTTCATGAAGAAATACTAAAAAATACGGCAATGGCAGCAATTATTTGAAAGCGTCTCGGAAAAAAGTAGAATTGCCCCTTATAACTAATTTCGGACGACAAATTAAAAATCTATTTATTTAAATTAATGCTACATTAAAGTAATACATTAGAAGAATATTAAGTAAAATTATTCATATAGATATATTAAAAAATACGGCGATGGCAGCAATTATTTGGAAGCGTCTCGGAAAAAAATATAATTGCGGTGCCGCTCATAACTAAGTGCTGGATCATCTGATATCAAAAAACCAAAGTTTTTTCGTTACATAGCTCATTCCCCAGGTAACGCTGGGGGGGTTTTTCGAAATTTCAATTTTTTTCTTTTTGGGAACACTTTGAAGTGAAAAACGTGAATTTGCGAAAAAAAAATCGGCTAATGTGTTACTGTAAAATAAAAAATATTAACAAATTTGAAAAAACTCTCCAGCGTTACCTCGTAAATTATGTACAAAAATAGTGGTTAAAAATTTTAAAAGGATTGGTGCAGTAGTTTTGAAGTTATAAGGGGCACTGACTTTGAAAACGGGAGTTGTAGGGAAAACGCTTTAAAGTTTTGAACATCCATAAGCGAGTTTTATCGGCTTACCTTACCACTGCGTTAGTTTTGCTCCGATCTCTCTTAAATTTTTACACAATGTTCTTTAACCCTTTTCCATTCAGAAAACCGAATTAAAAAAATGCAAAAAAAAGTTTAAAAACGTTACTTCCCTTAAAAGCTATTTATCAAACAAGGCTACTAATACGAGAGGTTAATGATCGAGGCCATAAAACGCGCGAGCGCGTTAGGGTTAACATCATTAATGGCCAATTATTGTAAGAGTTAGTTAAAATACTTTTCGGCAATCTTTTTGTTATTAAATTTTGGAAATCATAATTTTTCTTGAATTTTTTTTAGATGTATTTTGGTTTTAGGCAACCAACCTAAAAAATGTTTTAAGAGTTAGACTCAATGTTTTTATTATGAATATTTATTTGTCGCGCTATAGTAGTTTATTAATAAAAAATCATGCATTAATAAGATCTTCTAATAGGCCAATCAATAGAGATTTTTTCGCACACTTAAATTTAGCCGGAAACAACCTATGCCATCTGTTAATACATGATAGATAGATGAAAACCCCGGTATTGTCCCCAGAGAATGGTTTCTGGCGGATTTATAGTTTTCGATTTAGGACTTATCAAAAATTTAAGGGCGACACTTTGTAGTTGATCTGTTTCTAAAGAGAATGCAAAAGGTTTCATCTCGATTTATGACCTTCCAAAATCATTTAACGGTAAATTACAGATTTACCCGGACTAATATGCATGTCTCCATCGTTGCCTCACTCCCCCACTACCGCTACTCTACTCTGCTTCGCTCGTCGTTTTTCGCGTTTCGCACGACTTTAGAGACTTTTTCCACCAATTTCCCACCCCCTGAGCGAAAAATTCAAAATATGAAGAGAAAGATTTTGATCTTTACTTTCATATGCCGTTTTCAGAATCAAAAGATATTGATCCGCCTTAAAACGATGAGCCTTGCAAAAAAAGCCCCTAAATTTTTTACGAGCCCTAAATAGAAAACTATAAATCCGACAGAAACCATTCTCTGCGTAGTTAAACTACATATTATTAGCTTTAATTTTTGGAAAAATTACTCCTTAATCTTTAAACCCAACGGAGATATAATTTTTCGAAAAAAGGTTAATTTTTGAAGTTTTTCCGGATTTTCTCGTCGGAAAATGCTCGGAAAAAGCTCTATAAAAAAACATTTTGTAGTTTTTTAATTATTTAAAACAGTCCCATTGACACCATCGAGATATCTTTAATAGTTTTTGAGTTATACGCAAAAAACTAAAAAAATTACCTTTTTTTACAGTTTTTATTGATTAAACAATCCTACTGTAAACAAATTCGCTGGGGACAAACCCTGGGTTTTCATCTATTTACCATGTTTTCAAAGGTGGCACAGGTTGTTTCCGGCTAAACATAAGTGTAAAAATAAGCACATTTTTTGCTCTGTTGTTTGGCCCATAATGGACGATTTTGTATACGGTAATAATAATCATAAATAAACAATGGCCGAAAAAGTTTTTTACTAAATTTCTATAATATTCAAATAAATCAGCAGCAGCAGTTCTTCCACCCTTTGAACCTTTTTTCAGCCTAAACAAAAGAATGCATAGTGTTCAATGATAAAAAACGTGTTATCAGTTTTTACTTTTATTTCAAATGAGTAATAAAAATAATAATATGGTTACTTTTAATCTGTGAACCTAGAAGAAAAAATAACCGAGTCGTTCAATTTTTTACATGTCCATTATACATGGTTTTGTGGCGCACTTACTTAATTTGATCTTCAGATTTAGAAACATCACAAGTATAAGGACATATAGTACAAATTGTAAAATACTTTATAAATACCTATTTGCCAAATGCTTAGTATAAAGAAATGGGGGCAAGAAATTGATATTTCCTCAAGATGTTCAATGGAATATACTTTCAGAATGTCTTGAGATCTATGTAAATGAGTGGCCAAATTTTTTTAAAATGTAAAGAGCATAAAATAAAAACTGATCCAGGGATTCTACAGATATCCTGAACAAATGGATGGCTAAAGATTTTTCAGTTACTAAAACCAATTTCTATAGCACTTCACGCAATATAACCTAAGGATACATTTTAATCTCAAGCAGTTTTAATTAAATAACTAATGGCTATTTTGGACCTTAAGTTCTGAGAAATTCGGGACGGGACCGGGTGGAGGGATAAATTTATTTCATTTTGTTAAGTTGCAACAAACCTATTTTTGTAGTTTAAGTTATGGAGTTTAAATATTTAATTGGTTTTCATAAAGAAAAATTGTTGTTAGTTGTTATGTTTATGAAAGAAATTAACTTTTACTTCTCAAAACAACCTTAGCTCTTTTGAAAATTTGTAACAATATTATGTGTATGGTAAAAAAGGAATAAGTCAAAAAATGTGAAATTTAAGGTAATGTAAATTAAATAATAATGAAGGTAATTTAAATTTTTCTTTAAAACACTTTGGCAATTTTGGGGACTTTTTTAATTAATAAACTCTTAGAATTGCCAATATGATTTAAATGAAAATTGAAATTATTGTTTAATTTACATTAACTAATTTTTAACCCTTCCCCCTTTCCCCATACAGGCGCCATACATCTTACAAATTATTTTCTAACATATTTCGCGCTGTAAATGCAAAAAATCACATCAATGGATGACCGCTGTGGATACCAAGTACCATTGTGTGGTTTAAACCTATATACTTTGCATTCATTTTAACAAATAAACTTTGTTAGGTGAAAACCTCCTTGTTATTTAATACATGTTGAAAATGTAAACAGCATTCCAGAAAACTTTTATAAATGGTGTCCTAATATATGCAATTTTTAATGTTTTTGATATAAGTTTTACATACAAATGGTGAGTAATGTAGCAAACCGATTTAGACCTTTCTTTCATGGTTTGTTTTGACTTTTAACTAAAGAATTGTATCAAATAATTTATAAATTTAGAGTCAAAAATAGAACATATTTGGATGAAACACGAGTTCCTTATAAAAATAATATAAAACTAATAACCAGTAGAGAAAGTATTAAAAACAGGACGAAAGCAGTGTTTTATTGTTGATCAAAGCGTTTTAATTTGATACCTGTCGAAGACTAAAAATGTTACTTCTGGGCCAAAATTTCAAGAATAAAAAGGGTTTTTTATAAACAATTTTATGAAAAAAATTATATTTATAAAAAGTTCTGCATGGTCTTAAACCTAAAATGCAACAATCATATTTTTTCAGTCGTAATACAAGGTTTATCAAAAAATATGATTTTGGTTCAAGAGTAAATTACCCTCAAGTATTTTTGACAATATCAAAAGGTGTTAAAAAGAAAAGTTTATCAAATCTAATAACTACGTTTAAATATGCAATTACATTCAATCACCTGAAAAACATCTTTTTTCTACTACTGTATAAATAAGAAAACTTTGTGGTCCTAGCAACGCGAATGATAATGAAAGAGAACCTTCGTGTTACCTGGTTGCTAAGCGTTGCTAGCTACGAAAGTAATATTTTCAGCGCCTGGACAAAAAAGTAAGAGTAAAAAAAAGAAAATATGCTTGTGGGAAATATTAGAATTTATTTATAAAAAGTAACTAATTTATGACAAAATATTTTTAAAAACTAGGTTACGTATTAACATTAAAAGTAATTGTGCAATTTGAGCAATTAGCAAAAGAAATTGGAGGAATAATACTTGAATTAACAGTTTTTAAATTTGTTGTTGGGGTATCTTTATCACCTTTAACTACGTTAATATTCATATTTTTCACTGTTACTTCATTAGAGGAAATATTGGTAGGAATTTCGTGTAAAATCTTCTTTGAAATATCCACCTTATTACTATAGGATTCAGCAATATATCCCTCCACAACAGAAGACTTCCAACCTCCATGCCTTTTTAAGTCCAAAATATCGACATCCGAAGCATTGGCAAGGAACGTAGTTGACGTTCTTCTAAAAGAATGGCCAATTTATCTACTGATGTCTTCAAGCTTCAAAAACTTCGCAATTTCTTTAGGTACATTTGAAATAGTGTGCTTTCCAATTACTTGATTAACACATTTACCTCTTTCATAACGATACAATAAATGCTCATCTAGAGCATTCCTTGGTCTCAGCTTAATATATTCCTGTAGAAATCTGACATAAGGAACTGAACCTTCATTGTTGGATACTAGAAAGTTTCTTTTAACTTTATTTTTAGACTCCACTATTTTTACTATAGCCACGTCATTTCTTATTTCTACATCACTTAGCTTCATTCTGTATATTTCGTCTGTCCGGCATGCCCCAGCCACTCCCATAATGGCTATTACTTTCATTGCTAAGTAACTTTGATCAGGCGCGTTAAGTAAAAACTTTATGATTTCTTCTTTTTTAAAAATTTTTGACTTTTTGCCTCATAACCATCGTTTTTCCTTTTAATAAAAGCAACTAGTTTCTTGAACTCCGAAATATCTTGATTTTTGTTTACGGAAATTGTTAACTTGAGCATGGAATATACAGACCAGAGGGTTGGTGGTGATAAAGACTCGGATTTTTCTTGAAAATACGCCAACATCACATTCCCGTCAATCCGCCCCACATTTTTTGTAGCAAGCCATTCAGAAACGATTTATATGTTTGATGGTACCTCTCTTTAGATTTGCCTGGCAGAAGTGAGGCACACGCAAGGTCAGCTGCCTTTTGGATGCCATTTTCATATTCATTTAACATTTTAAAATGGGAATGGATTTATACTAAATTAACAATAATTCAAAATATGACAAGTGCTGATGACAGACAATGTCAACAACAAATGTGTTGCTATGGATTAATTTTTAACAGGTAAAATTTCATTTAAAATCTCTGATATTTCTATTAAAACATGATGTTAATGATTATTAAATTATACGATACATAGAACAGTAGCAGAAAAAATATAATACATTACACAATGCGAAAGGCCTTTCAAGTGTTCGAAGGTTTTAAATAGCCTCGGCTTCGCCCCGGCCATTTAAAAACCACCTCACACCAAAAAGTAAAAACTTTCGCATCTTGTAATGTAAATAACTATTTTTTATCTACAATAACAATGCAAATATAACTGAAGTTACGTGAAAATTAGGATGCACTCATAAACAAATGATTTCATACTAGCAACAATTGTTGACAGTGAACGTCAAATTAAATTTGTTATCACCCCTTAACATTTTGTTCTGTGTTAGATATTAGAAATATGTACTCTTTAAAAAAAAATCTAAACAAATCTTTGGAGATAGGCAAATTATCTTTATCTTATCTATGAAAAATAGTGTCTAACAAAACGCTCGACAAAACGTTTATTAAAAATAAAGAATAAAACAAAATCTTACTTTAACTCGAATAATTGCATGTTTTCTACTTATCGACTGGTCATTTTCCAACAAAATATCACAGTTTTTTCTACCTACAACATACTCCTTCTGCTCTGATAAGAAAATTTCTTTACCTTAAAAAGAGAATTACCATAAACATTTAATATTTTATAAGAAAGCTAACATTAAACTTACCAGTTACTATATCTTTTAACATAAAAATCATTTTTTTAAGAAATAATGGTAAAATATCGGGGTTTACTTTACTTATAATAAACTTATTACTTATTAAAATAATGATTACTTTACTTCTGATGGACACCACATAAAAACAATTTTAATAGAAAACCTAACAACAAACAAAAATAAAAAACATTGAAAATCTTAAAACACTGTGACTACAGGCACGCTAACGTGCCGCGATCCTAAATTTTAGAGGCACGCTAATGTGTCATAATTTTAAATGACGTCATTGTTTTATATATTACCGTACCTACAATTTAATTTTAGCAGGCACTTTAACGTCCTACAAATTTATTTTAAAGGCACTTTAGTAAGTATCATTATTAAAGAAGTTATATTTATAGCTTAACTGGTTTTACGCATAGAACATGTATTTTCCATGTTACAGTTTTGACGGCATTGATAAAAATAAGGTTTTAGAGGTGGGTCGTTATTTGGGTAACGTTATTTTACTAGAACGAAACGTAACGTTATTAACTTTCGCCATAACTCGTTACCAAAGAACGAGAGAACTGCATCATCTGACCAGCCTAGAGGCCGCGAGTAGGTCGTCCGTGTACCGCGATTGTGTGCCTGCCCGTTATTCACAAAATACAAAAGGAATAAGAGAAATGTCAAGTTCGTGTATCTCGTTCGCAACAGTTTTGGAAATATGGCAACGTAAGATCTCGGGTGGGCCGATAATCGCATCCTATTTTATCGACAGGTTTTGTGATTCATTATGGCTGCCTTTTATTTATTTTTAGAATTTGCCATTTTATTTTACATTTTCTAATATTATTTTATTAAATAAGTAATCTGAAGTGCCGGCAGAAAATGATTCTTAATTTTTATTTAATAATGTTATAAAAGAAAAAATATGTTGTTTTTAGTATAGGTGAAAATAGGTTATTAGTGTTTGTTTTCTAAAGAAAAGATTCAGTTAGATTTTAGGAATTTCAGATTACCTGCAAATAAAATAGATATTAGAAAATGTACAATTAGGTTTTTTAGTGAATAAAAGCACCTATTTTTTTTATTTAAACCCAAAAAATCTTAAGCAAAAGTTTTATTTTTACTACATTTTTTTAAAATACAATATACAAAAAAATAAATAATACATAAGATTCTACACTCTAAAATAACAATTTTTAATTATATACAATCTCTAATTAACAACATTACTTATATATTTTAAAGAAGTTATCTCCAGTCAAGATGCGAAGATTCACTACCTATTATTCATAAGAAATCTTAAAAAAAAATTATTAATGTACCTTATATTACTTACTTAATAACTTCTTCCTTTTGCTGTGCCATACTCTATTTAGAGTGTAAGCGCCCTCTCGCACATATCTGAGCTGCTTACGAACAGCACAAATTCTGACCTAAGTTGAGGAAACTAACTTAGTTGGTCGTACGATTTGTCACAGCTAAGTAAGAATCTGCCCTCCCCCCTTGCCCCTGCCAAGGTACCCGGATTTCTGTCTGAGATATCTTGGCTAACCTAAGTTGAGCAAAATTTGACATTTTTTATCGTTTTGGGGAGTCGTGCTTTCGATCAAACAACTTAGCTCAGGTCAGAAACTAACTTTAACTTAGGTAAGAAAAGTGGTTGTTCGTAAACAGCTTGTGTTGCGTACCAACTGCTTTTACACAGATATGGGTACCACTGGCTTACGTGCCTTCCCAAGCACATGTGAGAGGCTTTACTAGGCAGAAATACTACACAGTGGTTTGCCATTGCCATTTGTGAGGTGACGAGCTATGAAAAAGTCCAATGGATAATGTGGAATTTGAAACCCGGGTCTCCACGGTGAGAGGCTGGTACACTGCAACTACACCAGCTCGACCACCTTAATAACTTACCAAACTCGATGCACCCTATAATGAAAAAAAAAAGTTACCATAATTTAAAATATCCAAGATGTTAGCTACTCCTTCACCTGCAAAATAAACAAAATGCAATGTTAGTATTTGATACATTGTCATTAATGATTTTACCAGAGGATAACTGAAAAATAAAAAAATATAATTTTCTCAAAATTTTAACTACTCATGATCTAATGTAGGTGAAATGAATTGTAAATAAATAGAAATAATAAACATTTTTTACCTAAAATAAATAGTTACGAACACATTTTATTACAATTCCAAAAATACTGAAAAATCAAACAAGCCGTAACCAGACAAGACCCAAGGGTAATAAACCTAACAAGGAGTGCTCGATCCCATTTAAGCCCATATAAACCAATTTAAATGTCAATTCGGTATTTGTGACGTAATCTGTTTGCCTTTTTGTTTTGTTTACAAGTAATATAAAGTCTTAATTTTTTAAAAATATTATACATTACAGTTCTAATAGTAAGTACATATCCAAAATAGTTTTTAAAAGTTGAATATTTAACAAAAATTAATAAAATAAATCTGCCTTCTGGGCAAAATGGGCAAACGGTGACGTCCAAACATAACCTATATCTGCGGACAAATAGTAAAAATCCAGAACTCCTTGTTAAGTTTACTACCCTTGGACAAGACCCGTAATATGATAATATCTGACTCTTTTGAGTCTTTTGACATTTATATGGTAATAGGTAGAAAAAAAATTTATATCAGAAAATACTGCATTATAATTATAAAATTATTACTGATTAAATATTTTAAAAATAAATAACCCCTGATTGCAAAAAAGTATATTTCCTTATCTGAATTATATATTATGCACCCGTATAGGTACCTGCATGACAGTCACACTGTGGTATTAAAGTTTCCTATAAAAAAAAAACAACAAATTTCTGAAACACCCTGTGTTGAACTACAAAAATCCAAGGTTCTCTTCACTCTTCAATATGATTTTACCAATATAAGCTTTGATAGGTGCCGCCTCCCGCCTCAATTTAGTTTGAATAATTTGCAAAAACTCATTGTTAAAATCATCTTGAAGAGTAAAGAGGATTGTAATTTTGCAGTCAGATAAAGGGTTTCCATTAAAAAATTTCATAATTAATCCCACCTCACCTACTTAAATCATAAAAGAAAAACAAACAAAAGGGTTTTTTAATTATTATAAACACTCAAGGCAATAAGAAGTTAAAATGACCTTAAGACATGCTTAATACTCTTTTAAAGCTATCTACTAATATTTCACCACAACTAACTGTTAAACAATTCCTAAGCACTTTTCAAAACTATATTATATTATAATTTGCAAACAGAAAAACATGCAGTCTGCGGAGTATCTCAAAAATTTGTTCGAGCAAGATTAAAATCTTACCATATCCCTAGCAAATACAAAAAAAGATAAAGCCTTTGTTTTGTAGATAAAGGTAAGAAAAAATAATGAATAACGCATTTTAAAAGAAACCTGCTACAACAGGGTGGATTTTTCCTGGAATTTTCTGTCCTGAAAAATTAAGTGTGGTTAGAAAAAGTTTATCCATCAACATTTATTAATTTTATCGTCTAAAAGTGTTTAGATCTTTAGATCTAATTATATATTATAATACTTACTTAAATTTAGACAAAATATATGAAAATTTCTGGTTTAAATCACGTTTTAATCGGCAAGCATGTCTAAACGACAGATAATGAAATAATACTAGTGCGCATACGCAATGGCCGGAATTATTATTTACTTTTAGAAAATAAGAAATAATGGTTGTTTGTATACACAAAACCTGAAAATATATACTGTTATGGAAACCCACATAAATATATTAAAAAAACTAATCTTAGAAAAGGACATTTACATTTTAATTTTAAAATATAAAATTTCATGATTTAATTTTCCGCCCACCCGAGATCTTCTGTTGCCAAATGGTTGTCTGTGGACAATTTTGCTATTTTAGTGACACCCCTGCCGTTATTCGAGAACGATAAGCGAATAAAGTTAAAAGTTATTGTAGGTAGTTATCAAGGGTAGTAAACTTAACAAGGAGTGCTCGATTTTTACTATTTGTCCGCAGATATAGGTTATGTTTGGACGTCACCGTTTGCCCATTTTGCCCAGAAGGCAGATTTATTTTATTAATTTTTGTTAAATATTCAACTTTTAAAAACTATTTTGGATATGTACTTACTATTAGAACTGTAATGTATAATATTTTTAAAAATTAAGACTTTATATTACTTGTAAACAAAACAAAAAGGCAAACAGATTACGTCACAAATACCGAATTGACATTTAAATTGGTTTATATGGGCTTAAATGGGATCGAGCACTCTTTGTTAGGTTTATTACCCTTGGGTAGTTATTAGAACAGACGCACGAGAGGCACCGCCTGCCCGTTCTGCATTATTTTGAGAACGAATTCAATAACGTTATTTTAGTTTCGCTTCGAAGTAGATGGACTGCAGAAACGACTGAAACTCGTATTCTATACGATTGGGTTAAAAATATAAAAGTATAACAATTAAATAATATAACAGGGGTAAATAATACTTCAAACAAATCATTATAAAATATACATGTTTAATGAAAAATAATAAAAATTCCAACAACAAAATAAAACTTATTCCCCGAATAAAATATAAAAACAGATAACACTTATTTAGAAATATAGCTTAAATATAAAAAGGAAACATATTAAGGAAAAAATATACATATGTAGTGGAATTTAATTTTTTGGTTTTGGTTAGAGAACTTTCTAATAACTTCGTTCTTAAATAACGTTATTTTGGAACGTTATTTTTTGGCAACGGGAATGAGTAACACGTTATTTAAGAAGAACCGTTGGTCCCACCTCTATAAGGTTTGTTCCAACAAGCATCCGGTATCGTTTCGTTACCGTTTTTAAATCGTGTTTCGGTCGCCTCGACGCATGCGCGGACTTCAAATAGTTTCGTGACGGTACAAAAGTATGGGCAAGTTCTTTATTCCATCGGTAAAAGTACGCTGAATTTTTGCGCTGAACGTCAAATGACGTCATGAGAAGTTCTGATGAAGAAATTAAAACGAAATGTTTAAAAAAGCTCACTGTTTGGTCTGCAACTGTCAATCCTCAGCTGATTGTTGTGTTTCTCCTCCGTATTTCTTTATATTTTTTGCTCAAGTATTTTATAAAAACCCTTTAATTGAATCCATCGGACTCTCCAGTGGTAGTGTAAAAACGGTTTGATGAATTAGGGCTTAATGCGCTGGATCCATCGATGCAATTAAGAACTTGCCCTAACAAACGTTGGATCGATTTACGAATTGTCTCCGGGACTGTCAAATCAAAAGGTCAAATGAAAGGCGAAGCTTACCAACCTTTCCAAACAAAGTCATAACAGGCAAATGCTCATAAGCGATTTTTCATTTCAGTTTGTTTTATGTTCTAATAGCAAATAAAACATTTGGCTGATTTCTGCACATCTCAAAAACATTATAAAACTTAACACAAAACTATTTGTCTAATGACGCTTTAACCAAATCAAAACGAAACTACGCCGAGAACCAAAATTAAAAATGCTTTATGGGCTTTTACATGTTATTATCCGTTTGTTTGAAAAGGTTGTTAAGCTCCGCCCTTAAGCGTGATGTCACGACTTTAGAGAGTCCATACTAGGGATTTTTTCAACAAAGCTTAACTTTGTTTGTTTTGTTGGCAATTCTCTTAATGGTGTTGTTTTCTTATGTTGACAACAGTGGCTTTAAAGAAAAGAAAAGCGTCAAAAGTTTGATAATTGTTTATGATTTGATGACGAGTTTCTCATTAAAAATTGTTAGGTTTTTAACTAAGTATGTGTACCGATACGTTATTTTTATAAAAAATAGCAGTTGAATAAAATACAATATTTATTTAAAAGTGTGTTCTATATTCTAATGTAGCATATATGTATAACTAGAAAGCCACATAACCTATGTCACTTCTACTATGGGTTCGATTACTACCGTCCTAGAATATATCCGAAACTTCTTTTCTCATTCTTCCTTAGATAAATCACGTAAAAGGAGGTAAATACCATTGTTTGTTGCTTTTAGTAGTTAGTGTTTTCTATAAATCTCTTATTTTTAGAGGCTCAAATATTGATGCTGTTAGTCCTAAAGTAAGCAGATTTTCTCCATACACTAAAACTAGAATTATTCCTATTCAGAGGGAGTCAGAAGGTAAGCTTTAAATAGACCTAAATGGATACTTTTTGGAATAATATATTAATTTAGTTTTTAGAAAATAATAAAAATAAGGTATGTCACAATGTTAATTACAGAAATATATATTTTATTTTAGTTAAACATGTACAAATAAAAAAACTTTTATAAAGATTTCTAATTTGCTAAATATGAATACAAGATATAAGTGGAAAAAGGGTAATTATTTTGATAACATTTTTGAAAAGATAGATAATTAAAATTGCTAATGCTTCCCATCTAAATCTAGATTAGTTGAGTTGACTTTTATTTTCTTTTAAACTTTTTTTTCATCTGACAAATACCTCCTAAATGGTTTATGTACAGTACCTCTGTAAGGCATTTTAAGATTTAAAGTTTTCTTGCTACAATTTTTCTTCCATGCAAGAAGACTATGGCAAGTGAAATTTTTTTTTTTGCAGCAACCAAGCTATTTTGGAGATTATTTTAAAGTGATTTTTAATGTTTTTACTATACCAACATTGGTATAGTTTGACAAGGCTCTTCACACATAAACTGAAATTTCCTTCTTATGCAAGATTACATTAACTAAGTCATAAGTAAATAAATTAATTGTAGAAACTCCATTGTGGTTTTCACGCAAAGCGAAACATCAAAAAGCGCCCATTCAAAAACCATACAGAAGCCCACTAAAACAAAATTGGCTTGAAACAGTTATTCTCGATGATGATGAAGATGATGTAATTGACCTTAAAATACCACCTCCATTAAAACTGGAGGGTAGAGGCAAACTTAAGGTTTTAACATCAACACCGACTGATCGTACTGTTTTTCTCCAATGGAAAGGGATGTGAAAATGGAGATAATGATGTTATATTGGTTAAAACCACCAAGTCGCCAAAGAAAAGCAAGAAGAGGCTAAGTTGGGTGGATTTAATTATATTAAACCTAAGTCAAGTCCCATTGAGAAACCCTATTTAGTATAGGTAAAGTATTCTTTAAAATTGCCTAAAAATTTGTTTCCATTAAGTATGGAGTATAATCAGTACCAGAATGAAAGATGTTTTTGGACTTTCATTGTCCTGATTAATTAAAACAAAAACATGTTTCAACTGGTAGTATCTCCATCCGTCTTAGATAAATACTGTATTAAATTTAACTGTTGACGGCAAAAAGTCAGTGGCATACATTTTTTTCAAAATTTTTTAATAAGGTGTCTTTGAGCCGCCACTGGACTTAATAATTTTATTTTATTTTGGTCAAAATTATGTCCTTATTACTAGAAATAACACTAACAAATTTTAAGAAATCAGAAAAGTTTAATATCCTGTTCTTATCTTAGAAACTATGCATCTTTGAACCCATATTTATAAAAACTTTGTTTATATTTTTCAATAAGTAATCACCTGAATTTTTTCGAAGACTTTGTCTACAAGGCTTATTTTAAAATATAGTCATTTAGTTTGAATAAATTTAAAATGTAGGACTTAAAAGTCCATTAAAACTAACTTTATTGTATACACTTCAAGGAGTTGAAGGTAATTTTTACTGAAATTAACTTTTCGAATCAATGCATTCTATTTTTTATCCAGATGTCTTTCTCAAACTAAATTGAAGAGGCTTATAGGCTAAGTAGATGCCAATATGCGCTCCTTTATAAGCAATTATATTTTAGGTGTAGGTAATATCCAGAATGGCTCCAAACCTAAAGGCAAGCATCACCATAATTCTGATCATCTTTAAATAACTCACGTGGGCAATCTATCATGGATTATTCCTTCAGACTAGATGACAAAATTCAGTATAAAAACTTTGGAACAGGGAGCAATACATCTCAGAATTCGTCAATTTATCAAACACCATTGGGCAAAATTTTTAATTCCTATGACATTGGCAACTTAAGTGCTAGAAAGACCAAGTCTCCATTGTTTAATTTGGACAAATCTCAAGAAAAGCCCACAGTAAGGGAAACAATTATGAAAGTTATAGAACCAGTAGTAGTTAGAGATTCTGATTCCAGGACAGTGTTATTATTGTTAATCCACCATCTCCTAAACCGGATATAAAAGTAGATCCTGTAAATAGTTTTAAGAAAGTTGTAGACACTTCAGTGGTATCAAGAAAAGACTGGTTGGATGAAATGTAAGTATACAAAATATACATAGCTATTGATGTTTAGGCGAAATTATGATGAAGTTGATGTAGGTTCACTGATTCCAATTATGGTTAATTTTAAAAGATTCTAGTAACTGTCTATCTATCTGGTATTTTACAAAAAAAAAATATCGTTTTAATGCAAAGAAATGGGAACTTTATAGTTGGTCAGCTATTTTAATCATTTTAGTAGCACATTATAATTTGTCTAATATTAATATTTACTGTCAAATATAAAACTAAGATTTAAGAAAGTCTCTGTTTTAATTAGTTTTGCTAAATTTTAGGTAATATTTCGCAACCCACTGTTGTGGATGATCATTTCAATAAAATATCGATAAAGTAATTAATAATTTTTTATTTATATCTTACCGTTGTTGCCCAGTTTTAGGTTTTATTTATTTCAATTTTACATGTATTTCACAGAAATTAAAATTTCCAAATGGTACAGCAAACTTAAAAACTACAAAATATTATATGTTATTCAATAAATTAAAAGAACATATACATGCGATTTAAAATTAAAAATAACCAGCTGTTACTCTCTTAAAGCTAACTAAACTTACTTTTATTATTTAAAATTATAAAATAAGATTTTTTTTTCTTACTGTTTCTGTGTAATTTGTTTTTTCAATAGCCTAAAGTATTAGGTAGTTTTGTTGTAACTTTTTTTTTAAAATTTTTTTAAAAAAAAAATTGACATATCCAGATTTTTTTAATCTTATTCTACTTCTCTTGGTTTATTTTAAAAAATTTTAATGATCAAAAAAAAACCGATGATTTTTGAATTAAAAGTTCAAAAATTAAAAATTTTTTCCACAAATATAGGGTCATCCGATAATTTTCAATATTTATATTTTTTTTTTATTGCGCATCAAAAGCGAACAGTTAAAAAGAATTGGTAACTCAATTTTTACAAATTGTTACAATATTTAAAAAAATCAAAAAATTTTGCCCCTGTCCAAAAATTGATTTTTCGCCTTTTCAAACAATTTTTTTCATAAATCCATAAAGAGTAAAAAATTAAAAAAAAAATTGAAATATTTTGTTTTTCTATTTTTTTTGGCCAAAAACAGTGGACCCCACTTCCATATACCAAAATTAAAATAAGTTTATAGTTTTAGATTGAATGAATTTTCATTTGAATCTTTAAAATCTGAATGTCCTGGACTGTATTTTACTAGATTAATTATTAAATCTGGTAAAGTTCGATCTATTGTTACCTTATTTCTTAAGAATCTAACTTTTTTTCATGATCAAAACTTCAACATATGTACTTTCAAACACAAGACTATAGGAGTTAGAACTGAAAATTTATAATCAGAAAAAAAAATGTGTCCTGATACTGAAAAAACCCAAAATTTTAAAAATTTTGTTCTTTTAAAAACAGTTTAAATCTAAGGGTGATTTAAATAATTTAAAAAAAGAAACTTTTGAATAAGGAAAGCAAAACATAGTTTTTTATTTGGTTATTTTTTT